>OVAY01002650.1:0-16107 GCA_900406395.1 Kernera saxatilis | reverse complement strand
AAATGAAGAAAACAAAGTAAATATGAAAATTATAACCAAAACAATAAGCTCATGAGGCGAGACAAGATAGAGCAAAGGAGAAAAAAAGGGGTGAGGCCAACGAAAAAGAATATAAGAAAAATGTGGTGGGGCTAGCCAATCAAACTATATTTCATTTTTTTCTTTCATTCAACGGGATTGAATTTTGTAGTAAGGGCATAAAGGTATTAAAAAAAATTCAACAATGATTTAAGTGCTCTGTATTCTGAAAATGTGTCATACTATAATATATTTTCTAAAAGTGTGCTATATTGTAAACTTCCCTTAACGAAATCTTACGTAGGACTTTAGAAAACAAAGGATATCAGGCTCCTTTTACTTCGCTTAGTCATATTGAAGTAACTACTTAATTCTTACCAAACTTTTAGTAGGTTTGAGGAACATAATTAACGTTTTTTAACTCAATTTTCTTTTAACATTTTTTTTATCTACAAGAAGTAGCTATAATATATATGCTCTGCAAACCTAGTGTTTCTTATTTTATCGAAAATTTAAACCCCCCATATTATGGACAAACTGTAGTTAAAACTCAGATTGTGCTTAAACGTCCACCTAACTAAAAACGATAAACCATTTGTCCATTGACCATAAAACTATAGTTTAAACGTCCTCCGACTAAAAAGTAAAAACCATCAACCATTTCCCATTGACATAAAACTATAGTTTTAGTATCCTGATTCTTTCACTTCCACAGAAAGATTCTCAATTATATTAATAGAACATATAATGATGATATAAACACGAACTTTAGAAAAGAAGAACATAACAAAATGGTTTGGAGACATTTATTCTCATGTACTAAATTGGAAGGGGGACAAAACTTAAAGCGTGTATGGAGTTGTAGTCTTCTAGACTAGAAAATGCGTCGATGAGGAGACATACACAGAGCAAAGACGTGATGGGAATATGAAAACATATAATCATTTACGAATTTAAGTCCAACAATCAGTCAGTTGTTAGTAGTTGAAGCAACTTAATGGAAATATTTACTTTAAAATATATATATTTTTAAATAGTTTAATGTAATTTTGGCTACTCGCTATATAAACGTTTGTAATGTCGATAGGTTATGCTCATCGGACTGCAAAAAACAAGCATAACTCAAAATCATATCACAAGAGATGGGACGTCTCTTAAATGGAGCTGGTCTTTTGGCTTTGTTATGCTTCCATGTTTTTGTGGTGAATAATGTGGCTGCGAGAGATGGAGTGAGCTTTGGCAAAGATGAAGAGGAGAAGACCTTCATAGGAGGTGGAAAGGGCATCGGAGGCGGTTTTGGTGGTGGACACGGTGGAGGCATTGGCGGAGGAATTGGCAAAGGAGGTGGAATCGCTGGCTGGATAGGCAAAGGTGGTGGAATTGGTAAAGGTGGAGGCATTCTTGGCGGCGGAATAGGCAAAGGTGGTGGTTATGGAGTTGGCATTGGTAAAGGCGGTGGCTTCGGTGGAGGAATAGGCAAAGGCGGTGGTTTTGGAGGTGGCATTGGAAAAGGCGGTGGCTTCGGTGGAGGAATAGGCAAAGGTGGAGGCTTTGGAGGCGGAACAGGAAAAGGCTTTGGCTTTGGCGGTGGCAGGATAATACACCATTGAGCTAAATAAGAAGAAACTTGTAGTTGCACTGCATGAGCGACTTCGGAATAAAATAAATTAGCTTACACGTATTTGACTATCTATGACTTTGTATTGGATGTGCTTTTAACAATGTGGCTGTCTTTGTGCTTCCACAATAATTGCTTATCTATGTTTGTTTCATTCTTATGAGTTATGAATCTCATCCCTCACACAAGACCCTAATAGCCCACAACATACTAAAACCACATATAGGCAACTAAGGCAAGCACTTGATAACGACTCGACTCTTCATTCTTCAAGCGGTTACCTCAAGTGTATAGAACAACTCCGAATAGGAACCGACCTCAGATTCAACGTTGATGAGTCTTTGCTCCACCTAAGAACTCAAGCACCCTCGACGAGTCCTGTACAAACACACGACGCAAAAATGATTATGCCCTTCTCAAAGCCACACTCTCAGCTACTGTCTACAGCTACCTCTCAACTACCTCTACTTTCTACTCAAACCATACATTCAGGACTTTGACTCTCACCTCCATCTACTTCTGCTCGCCATCTGCTTTCTTAATTCAGTACCATGAAGCATTATTCCCTGCTTAAGCTATTACCATCAGGGCCAAACCAAAAGAACACAATCAAAAACAACCAATAAAGCCTGAACACTAGGACCAACAAACAAAATATGAAAGCAGCAAAGCCTGTAATTATAAGTCTGCCAAAACTTCAAGTACAATCAACCGAAAAATAACTTAATAGAAGTGACTTATTGTAATAAATAGCACATGCTTATAAAGATTCAAGCAGTCCAACCCGTTATGAAGTTGAGGAACCTTTGATATGAGCTAAACTCTTCTTGACAAGGATCCAAAACCCGGGGTGGTGATAATCCCTTAAAATAGTGACTATTGGCGTTGCCGACCCTGACCATCATTGTACCCACCACCATAACCTTGAGACGGGTCAGATCGCCAAGATCCATCACCATAACTGCCTCCCATGTAGCCACCACTACCAGGGTTGTTCGAACCGACGCCACTAGGGCGCCCTCCAACCACACCATACGCAGCTTGATTTCCATAACCAGAATCACTTCCACTGTATCCTCCATATCCGTAACCTTGGTTACTATAGCCTGATGGTGACTGTGCAGAAGGAGCTGCACCAGGAACTCCATATCCACTATGAGCAGCACCATTCCCATAGCCTGGGTTCCCATAACCACTAGGAGCTTGAGTGTCCCATGAGTTTCTCGGAGCAATTCCGGTACTATTTCCATAACCGGCACCTGGCATGCTCGTTGCTCCATATGCAGCACCAGCACCAGCACCATAACCTCCAGCAGAACCAGTGTAACCTCCATAGCCACCATTTCCATACCCAGCTCCATAACCAGAAGAACCATAAGACGGTAAACCATTTCCTACATTTTGAGGCTGCATAAACCTATTGGAATCCACACGTCCGTCATAGTTGCTTTCATTGCCACCATAACCCTGGTAACCGCCAGAGCCACCACCCATGGATCGTCCAGCACCTCCAGGATTGGCATCTTTAGGAAGAGCACGCTTTACTTCAACTTGCTTACCGCTCAAATCATGGAAATTCTTGTGCAAGACACGGTCTACCGCATCTTCAGAGTCGAAGGAAACAAATCCAAACCCACGAGGACGGTTGGTAGTCTGGTCATGCATGATTACAACATCAGCCACAGGGCCATAAACTTCAAAGTACTGGCGAAACTCTTCATCTGTCAAAGTAGGTGGCAAGCCTCCAACAAATATTTTCTTGGTTTTATTGTAAGCATCACCTCCAGAACTTCTAGATGGATTAAGGTTCCCAGATCTTCCAGAGACTTGCTGCTCTTCTCTTGACATGGCTCTCTTCACATCAACCTAGACGTCGACGAAAATCAATAAAGCTCAGGATAAACCTCCACGAATCATCGTTAATCAACTCTATCCAAAGCAAGAACATAGCAGAACTGAAAATATATACATTTGATTCAACTTTTCCCTACAGACCAAACCAAATCCTTTTTCCTAATACTATACTCGAGCACTTCATTGAGAGTATGATTTACGGCACAAAACAAATATGGATTCCCCTAAAACGCCTAATCTCCAAGTTAAAACAATCCGGGAGTCCAAGAAACATTAGGGGAAATTTGCCAACCAAAACAATAGTCTAAAAGGCAACGAAAAATTAAATTTTCAGTCCCGTTTTCAATCCCTACAAAATCGACACAGCTAAACGCAAAAGGGCAAAACATAAACTAGGAAAGGAACTCAACACAAGTGGAGAAATGGAGCCAGAAGAGAGAAATAATAACCTCTCTGGTATCAATGTGATGTTTTTCTTGAAGAACCCTTTCGAGAACAGAAGGATCCGAGAAGATAACGAACCCGAAACCCCTAGGTCGGCCTGTGAGCTTGTCCCTCATCACAATAGCCTGCGAAACATCTCCATAGCTGCTGAAATGTTCTCTTAGCTTGTCTTCGTCGGTTTCCCATGAAATACCACCGACGAAAAGCTTTCCCTGATCTGAATCCATGAGTAATCCCACTCTCTTACTCTCTTTCTTCTGACCCAGAATCAAAAATCTCCTTCAATCTAGAAAATCCCGAAAACCACTGCAGAAACTTCCGGAAATTACAAAAGGGTTTAACTTTTGAGAAGAATCAAGGTGGCCGAGAGAGAGAGAGAGAGGAGTAGCTGTGGGCGATTTGAAAGGAGGAGGAAGAAGAAAGAAGACAGCAAACGAATATTTCTATTGGTTTGATATTGATATTCGCGAAGGGACGAATCTGTCTACAGATAAATCGATGAACGGTTCAGATCATTTTTAATATTTGGACGGTTCAGATCTGTTTCCCGTTAGTCTTTTCTTTCGTAAAAGATATGCTAACTTGTGGGCCTAGTTCGGCCCAATGAAATTGAATGAAATTGTAAATATTGTGCCATCAAGACCAATATTGGGTTCCATTCTACACGTGCCAGCATATCCTCAAGACCAACAAAATCTTTCAGTGCTGTGACAATCTCTGTGCCAGGTGTGCACTTTGTTGTCGAAATTTCCCAGTCATCTTACAGCTTTAATACTTGTAATAATTAACCTCATATGTTTTTTTTAGTGTCTAAATTGACCTCGTATATATTTTTTAAAATATGAAACAGAATTCTATTAGTAAATAATAGGCCTACCTATAACGACAATACGTGCACGTTCTCGACTAAAACCTTAAATTTAGTTTTGAGATTTTTCGAAAAACAATAAAAGAAGCTTTGATTTGAATTGTCGCTCGATGGAGACAATACAAAAAACCCTAGCCTGTTGCTTTTCTCTCTCGAGCTCTAGCGCCGCCACCACCACTGTTTTAAAGTAGATCGGAGGCCGACGACCAGTGGCTCCTTTAGCACCGTTGTCAGCCTCTCCCTTTGTCTCTTTTTTATGGTTCTGTTTAGTTTTCTCTTTTTTGTTGGCCTTGAATCTAGATAACGGCGTTTCCGATCTGTAGAGGGCTTGCGAGCTATGGTGGAGGGCTTGCGAGCTATGGTGGAGGAGGGAAGCTCTTTTCGCCTCATATCTCGTATTGCTTCGGATTTCTTTCAGGAGGGCTTCGGTTGGTCTCTTTTCGGCACGGCGGAGCTCCTCAAGGGCGTCGTTCGTTTGGACAAATCATGATGATGTCTCGAGCGGGCTGTTTTGTTCATTTCTCTTGCGTTTAGCGTGAGTCTTTCTCGATCTGTTCCAGTAGGGTCGTAAGGAGTGCTTCAGGTTGTCGTAAGTGTGGTGGATTGGTAGTTTGGCTCTTCTCTGATTTGGTTTTGTTCTGCTTCTAGCCTCGTCGTTGGTTTTGAGCTTTTCCGGTCTAGGGTCGGATTTAGTTGTCTTTTCCGTTCTGCCTTGTAGTTGGGAAAGAGATTAGATTTCTAGAATGGGTTTTCCGGATCGGGTGATCGACGGGTTTTCCGTGTTAGTCTCTTTTTTCTCTTTTGTTGCTGGTTGTGTTGTTTGGTCTTTGGTTCCTCTGTGCTCTGGTGGTCTTCCTATGTTGTCCTTGCTTGGAGAAGTTTTAGGTCTCCTTCTTGGTTTTGCCTATGTGTTGGTAATTTGTTGTAGAGGCATCTACTAGCCTTTCTCTGTGTTCTTCCAGAGCTCGGAGCTTGGTTTAAAGACGAAGCAGTGGATTCGGTCTTCTTCTTTTCTCTTGCGAGGAGGTGGTTTCTCTCTTGTTTGTAGATGACAGAGTTTAGCTTACGAGTGTCCACGTGTAAGAGATGTTGGTCCTCTTTGGCGTCTTACCAAGAGGAGGTCAAGGCTTCCTTGCTTTGAGCCTTTGTCTTTTTTTTGCTTTGCCTTCGTGGAGAGGTCTCTTTGGTGTGGTATCTCCCCTCGGATCCGTTTTGGTTTTGCTTCCTTCCGTTTCCGTGATGCTGCTGGTGGAGGAGTTCGGTGTTGGCCTTTTCCGGTTTAAATTCTCTTGCTCACCTCTTGTCTCTTGGCGCAGTTTCGGTATCTCCAGGTTCTTTCAAGGAAGTTAGTTGAAGTTTCTCGGGTCTTTGGGTTGGTTTTGGGCTTTAGGACTTAAACTTCTCCTTCCAGTTTTCCGTCTCTTGGTTTGGATTGTCTGTTTTAATCTTTCGGTTTTAGTTTCCTTTATATTTGTTCTGGCTCCGGAGATTTCTAGTTTTTCCGCCGGCTTTTGGCTTGTACTTCGGTTGTAAAAGATTTAAATTAATACAATTTAATAGATGACAAAAAAAAAAAAAAANAATTTAAAAAAAAAAAAAAAAAAAAAAAAAAAAAAGAATTGTCGCTTTGTCAGCTTTCACCGGAAAACTTTTAAATAATAATAATGATTAATGATTATATGACCAATTAAAATATTCCATAATTACTTTCGAAAGGGTAATTTAACACAGAAAAATAAATGTTAAGACGTTGATGTCAAAAGCGGCAAAAATGTGGGGACTAATTTATAAAGTTTTTATAATTAAAATCAGAAATTACTGTTCAGCCTCAACAACGAAAAAGCCGTTTCTATTGCTTCTTTTCTCTTTCTGTGTCTCCTTCTTCGTCCCTTCGATCTCACTGACTTCTCCTCTGGAACAGCTCGATCTTCGTTTTTGGGGTTTTATAGTTACAATTTCTTGTTCTATCTGAGTCAATTTTGGTTTCTGGGGTGTATTCGATTTGACCAATCGTGAGAAAATATGGAAGAATGAGAAGAAGGTGGTGATTGATTTTGTTTGATTCTCGATGGAGCAGCTTGTTAACTTCATCATTCGACCTCCAAGGTGAAGGAGCTCTTCGTTTTCTCCGGAATGAAAGAGATTACTTATTCTAGAATTTGGTTTTTGGGTTTTATCTTTCTATTTCGGCTTTTTCTCTTTACTAGGTTGTGGAATTCTCTTTTGTTAGTCTGGAATTATAGCGTTTAGAATTGGGCTTTGCATTAAGTTTAGAGTTTCAGATTTGAATTCTATTTTTTTGTTCTTGGTCACGACTTGATTTTGGTGATTAGAATCCCCTTTTTAGATGAAGCATACTAGGATTTCACTTGAATTAGGCTGAATCCCTAATAAAACCCTGTTCCTCTTTCAAGTCCATTAAAATATTTTTCATTTTGTTGATAACTTTGTTCCATCTACGTTTGAATATAACTGGTGTAATGCAGAGCTGAATACAATCCGGAAAATGATCTCTTAGAACAGGAGTTCATGCTGAAAGGGAGATGGTACCAGAGGAAGGATTTAGAGGTAAATCTTTCTATTATATATGAGAGTTTTACAAAAACCAAACAATCTGTGGACTTCAAACAGGAGTTTGCTAAATGGAGGTTTTACCTTCTTCTTGTTTTAACATAGCTCAAATCTATCTGTTATATAGCGTAAGCATGTGCTCATCTTTTGAGGCTTTAGCTTCTGAACCTATGTCTTATGAACAATAAGCATGATCATCAAAAGAAAACTCTAATCAGATTTTTGTAGTTGTTGTGATTTCGTAAGTAGAAAAGCCCAGCAATTATATTTAATGTCAACAATTTGTTTTCATCAGTTATTTACTGTTGGTCAGAGTGATTTCCTTATTTTACAGCCTCTGTTTTGGACCAGCTTGTCAGTTTTTAGTACTTCAACCCGTTACAGTGGCCTTGTTTTTTCTGCCTTTAGGATCTCAAGGTTTAGTTGTCTTTTCTTCGCCTAAGGTTAAAGGGGATCTTGTATCTGACAGGTTAAAAACAGCAGGGGAGATGTCCTTCAGTGTAGTCATTACATGCCAGTTGAGCGTCCTGAAGATAGGCCTCTACCTTGTGTAATATACTGCCATGGAAACAGGTAACTGAAAATTTTAATTTATAGGAATGTGATTTGAGCTTTACTGGTGAAATCCGGTAAATAAATCATCCTATATCGGATGCTCGGATGCAGTAGCTGTTAGGAGACTATGAGAACCATGCTTTGAAATGAAACAACTGATATGGTTGCCAACACTCGTACAGGAGTTTCTAACTGTCATAAGTGGTCTAATTGATTTGTCACTCTCCCACCCTTTTCCTGTTGTCCAGTGATTCTAACGACCTTAACTTCCCTACTCCTTTGGTTGTTATTGTTTATTTTAGCGTACTATTCATTAATGGCCCTATGCTTATTCAGTGGATGTAGAGCTGATGCTAGTGAAGCTGCGATCGTATTACTTCCTTCAAACATCACAATTTTCACGCTTGACTTTTCGGGATCTGGTCTCTCTGGTGGGGAGTATGTCACATTGGGTTGGAACGAAGTATGTGCTCCTCTGATGTTTTCTTAAAATATATATTTTCTCTTCTTCAAATGTGATGCCTTAATCTTATCGCTGTTTGGAGGAAACAAGTCGTCCAAATCGAGATATCTGCTTGTCGATTGATGTTTGTTAGGTTATATTCCTCTCGTGGTTTTTTCTATAATTTATCTTATTAGAACCAATATGCGTATGCTACTTGATGAGGTACCTTATTGTTATCTTTCTGAAGAAAATTCCGTATGATATAGAGGTTTTGATGCTCTAGTTCATGTTAAACTGGCAAGTGAGAAGATCATGTAGGATTGTAGGTGCCCTTGATGAGGTTCTCAATATTTTTTCCGAGCCTCACATAGTCACTGGGTTCACTAGTGGGAAGATCATGTAAGATTGTAAATGTCCTTGATTAGGTTGTTGATAATTTTTCCCTTCCCTCATAGTCAATGGGTTTACTAGTCATTTTCCTTAATTATGAGAGTATCATTTCTTTTACTTTTGTTAAACGTGATGTGGGTGCTTGCAGAAAGATGATCTGAAAGCCGTGGTTGAGTATTTGCGCACGGATGGAAATGTCTCCCTGATTGGCTTATGGGGTCGTTCAATGGGTGCTGTCATAAGGTTCCTTTTAAGTCTTTCATTTGTTAAATTGCTTAATAAGAGCGTTTTTGTTTCCAGTCTTGCATGAAGTTCCAACTAACTGTATGGAACTGAAGATTTACTTATCTTGTGAACCCCTTTTTCTTTACTAGTGAAGAGCAGAATAGTTTTTGAGATAAACAAATGAAATATTCTCTGGGCGGGTTGTTAGTCTATTTGCTTTAGAAACATGACACTTTACTGTGTCTAAATGATTGGCAATTGCTACAACATGTCGCACGTAAACCACTGTAACTTAAAATTTGATTGCTACAATCATTTTTCCCTGTCTGGTGGACTATGACATCATTGTGTTGCTACACTTATTCTCCAGCTTGATGTATGGAGCTGAGGATCCCTCTATCGCAGCGATGGTTCTAGACAGCCCATTCTCTGATTTGGTTGATTTGATGATGGAACTTGTAGATACATATAAGTTTCGGTTACCGAAGTTTACTGTAAGTAAAAGTCAATTTGTATTGTTTGTTTCTTGTGGGATTTGTTCTGCCTACTACAAGGTTTCCACATGGTCTTTATTATACGGCTTTAAGCTCTTTCAATTTTTTATTCAGATAAAATTTGCGATACAATATATGCGGAGAGCTGTTCAGAAGAAAGCCAAGTTTGACATAACGGATCTCAACACCATTAAGGTCGTTTCCTCTGGTAGTTTGTCATTTTTGTCTTGTTTCTTAACTAATCTATATTCACTAGCATGAAACAGTATTATTGTTTTTGGTGATCATTTGCGTATTTGCTCACATTGTTTGGCATAAAAGATTTTTTCGTTTAGTGGGATAATGTATCAAATTTAATTGTTAGTAGCTCTGTGTTTTAATGTTATGCGATGTTTTGTTTTTCCTTTTTCAATTTTTATCGTCCATGCTGCAGGTAGCGAAATCTTGTTTTGCTCCTGTTTTATTTGGACATGCCATAGACGATGACTTTATTCACCCTCATCACTCAGAGCGTATATATGAAGCATACATAGTAAGTTTTCATTGCCTGTGTAGACTTTCTTCATATTATACTTTCCTTCCTCTAGCTTCTGAGAAGTTCTCGATAAACCCTTTGACCATGTAGCCTTTAAACATCTGCCTTTTGATTATGCCAGGGAGACAAAAATATAATCAAATTCGAGGGAGACCACAATTCACCACGGCCACAATTCTACTTTGATTCAATAAACATCTTTTTCCATAACGTTCTTCAACCTCCAGAAATGGTTGGGCCAACATTTTTTGACCCGGTGGATGATTACTTTGCCAAGGTAATGAAATTTTGCAGCATCAGAGTGTTTAGTTTTTCTGGGGGTTCTTGTCTTTTTAGCGAGAAAGGTTAATGATGTTAACTGTTTAATGTTCAGGGCAGTTGGAGCACAATGCAAGAACTAAGTTCTCCACAATCCTCAGCACAGAAAAGTAAGTCATCTGGGTTTTCTCTATGTGTGTTCCAGGTTTTATTGTACCCATAGGCAACATCTTTTCTCATTGATTTCTGGTTTAGCTGCAGGCAGTACCTCCAATGCAATCAATGAAGTCCGCATGAAAAGACCGATGAGTCGCACAGAGGTTGGTAGTTCGTACTACGTTCTGCAAGATTTTGATGCTAGTGTCCAAAACAGTTTACTCACTACATGTTTGAAGTATGGTTTCTCTTATGCTGACTCCCTAGAAACATGGAATAATCAGTTTCGGAAGTGCTTTTAGCTCCAAAATTTAGATAATCACATCTGATTAATTCCAAAATCGTAAAACAATGTAACTGTTCTTTCATAGCTACCAAAATAAAAAGAATTTACTCACTTAGTTCTTCAAAGAAACTAACTACAAGTGTATGTCGTATAAATTTTATGCTTTCTCCATTTCCCTGTTGATGGTCTTTTATCACTTCTCTCAGGTTCCTTCCAACGCCCCATCTAATCAATCATCATCAGAAACCAAGGTATAAGATCAGTTTCGCTTTCTTTTTCTCTCTATCTTTTCGTAGTTACTGTTCTTGCGGTACGGTTATGGTCATTGGCCATCGACTCATCAATTTGATTTATGTTTTTGATGGTTTTTCGATCAACAATAGTAGAGACACTAGTTGTAGTGTGACTGACTTCTCTATATTGTCCGTGGAATAAAAACGATAAAAGAAACAGAAATGAAGAAGATTCATGATGTTGCATGATATGATTTATCTCAGGAAAAAGAGAATCACAAAGGCTCCAGTAGTTCATCTTCTGATATGATCAGCTTTGATTTGTCGAATGGGGATCCGTATCCTCCTCATCTTGCGGTAGCTTTAGATGATGATCAGTATGTGGAGTTTCACGTAGAGGAGTTGGCAGATTTTCCATCTACTGCAGAGGAAGAAGAGAGGGTGAGAATAAAAAAGTTGATTTTTCACCTTTCAACCCTAATGACTATGCTATAAATTCGTTTGTTCACACATCTTAATGGCCTCAGATGCTGATGGAAGCGGTGATGAAATCTCTTAAGGATGTGGAGATCGAAACTCATCAGAAGAAAGAACGTTCCTGGACAAATACAGAGAACACTGAAGAAAAAGAAGCTAATGCTGCTTCAGAACCAGAATTGGCACATGCTGAGACAGATTCTGGTTCCGGTCCAACAGCAAGTAACCATGATCCACCATCATCATCTGAATCCAGTGCTCCTTGTAAAACATCGGATTCTCTGCCAGGAACCGTAAATGGTTTTGTTCCTGGTGCTTCGCCGATAATGGATCAAAACACGAACGATACCATTGATTTGTCAGCCCGTACAAAGGCAACAGTGACTGTGGTTGAACGTAGTAGCACATCAGGAAACGTCTTAGACGGGTTGTTACGCCGATGGGATCTTAATTTCTTTAAAAGTAGATAATTCTATTAAGTTATGTGTTTTTGTTTGGGCAACATAGAAAGGAAAGCTTAAATGGTTTAAAGGTGTGTGATTTTATGCATATGCTGTGTCTTGGCAAAAATCTGTCAAGAGAAGAAATCATATCTTGTTGGCTTTGACCAAAAGGTCTTTTATATCCTCTTGTTATGAACATGTAATGAGATTGATCACTAACCCTATTTTAATGAACATAAAATGGAATCATCTTACAGGTATTTTAATCATGTTTGACTTTTCTTCACATTTCCAGGAAACACAGCAAATGATGTGGAGGACAAACATAAGAATATAGACCATTTCATTAACTTGTTCAAGATACACTTGATGAGCAAAGACAATGAATTCAACACAAGTTGGGTTTGAGACAAGGTCAATGTCTTTAAAATTGTTGCCTGTGAGTTTCTAGTTTAACTCAGTAACTCAATTGCTTCTTCAATGAGTTCATTCATCGTTGAGCCATGGCGTGCCAAACCAACCGTGCCAGAGAATATATCAAAGTTCTCAACCTCAGCCACGGTCTCAAAGACAGTCTCTAATTCTTGCTTCATCCCAAGGCTTTGGAAAGTCTTGACCGTATCAGAATTAGTTTTCATCATCTGAATGGTTAGCTCTATTGCAAACCTCCTGATTCTTGGAACCTTTGGCACTGGCTGTTCATATCTCTTGAGAATCTTGACTAATGCATCGGCTAGTTCTTCCTCGCTAACTCCTGCTTCCTCGAACATCCTCCCCGATTCTCCAGGATTCATTAACTTGAGAATATGTGGTGCTAATCCCACCATAACTTCTTGAGGTTTGCTCTCTTCAGACTGTATTGTCTTGAGAACCTGCATTGACAAGATAACTTTAGTGATGATAATGATTTCATTAATGGTAATCAATTTCTTCTGGATCAAGAACATGAAGACTTACAACAGCTAATGCAGATTTAACTTCCTTCAGCTGTTCATTGAACTGATCAGGAGCTGTATATGCGCAGAGATTCCGCAAGATTCTCGCTGCATTCAACCGAATCAACGGGTTTTTCAACGCCTCAACGAGTCCCTGAAGAACATTTGATCTCAAGATCCGTTGGCAATTGCTTTTACTTCCTTGAGCTAGCATAGCTATAGACTCACCAGCAGAGACTCTCACGCCACTAGTTTGATTCTCTGGAATATCATCGTTCAAGAATATGACGAGAAGACCCTTTAAAACCCCGCCTGTGCCCCCAATCTTCTCGGTTGCACCTTCGTCAAGCGCAAGGAAAGTCAAGATCTCTGCACCGAGCTTCTGCAACTCAGGTCGTCTCTTTCCGTGGAGTAATGTTTCCCTAATGTTGCTCACCGTGAAGACAATCCCAGAGATATTAGTCCTCAAGTTCTTCCCCGTTGCACCGGTCGTGCTCACCAGCTTCTTTAACAGCTTTAATGACCGTTTCACAGCAAAGATCCCACTACATTCCGCAACCGCAACATTTGAATCCTTCAACAACCTCTTATCAGCATAAGTGAAGTCAATGATCTTTGAAAGTAACCCTTTTGTTTTCCCAATCTTTCCACAGTTATCGTGATCTCGGGCTAGCCTTTTCAAAATCAACAATCCAAGATTGTTGAACGTACATAAATGGGTTTGGTTTATACTCTTTTCTCCAACCTCATCTGTGGCCTGACCTGAATCTCTCGTGCTCTCTAAAAGAGAAGATATCGACTCAATCGCTCCCGGGATCCCTGCAACTGTCAGAGAGTTCTGCTTCTTACTAGCTAATCTTGAGAGAATCACTGCAGATGACATTCTCACAGCTTCTTGGCTCTGGTTTCTCCAATTCAACATCTCCACTAACCTCTCTATGATCTCCAGATTAGTCCCAATCTTCTGCATAGTATCAACCGAATAGTCCTCTTTTGTTGAGAATTTATGGAGAATCTCTGCTCCAATGAGCTGGTCATCATGAGAATTCGACACCAAAAGCTCCATGGCGAAAACCACCATATCCATCTTCAATCCGTCGAAGATGCTCCCATTGAGACATCTCGAGTAAGCATCGTAGAAGAATCTTCTCACCGGGACCGTTCCAAATCCCTCGAGACCGCATTCTTGATTCACTTTCTCAAGAATCTTGAAAACGTTGATCATCCATTCCCAGTAAACTTTCTCAACAAGAAAGAGAAGAGCCTCGGCGAGTGCTAGAGAGTAGAAGAGAGTCAAAGCAGCGTGAAGATTGGTGCTTTTGGGTTTTAAGTCGTTGCCTCCATAGTCTTGCTTGATGAGCTGGATCACGGAGATAGCAATGCTGGCGAAAGCAGAAGCAATCTGGAGCCAATAGAAGACTCTACTCACGTTTCTTGAAACAAAAACCCATCCAGTGTAAGGCAACATAGGAACATCTGAGCTTGTCCATGTCCTTGTCCGCGCGATCTGCCCCGGATTCCTCTGTTCTCTTCTTGTTTCCTGAACCGCTGTATCGTCTGTACGATCGCTTCTTCCCGCAATCTGAACGGCCTGGTGGAATATTTGGATAACTTTTCTGAAAAGGAACCGGAAGCTGTTGATTCCAGAGATTGTGTATTTAGACTGATGCTGCAATTCAAGCTCATGGCTTCTGCTGAAAATCCGAGCTCCTTCGACAACAAGAATCACAGTAACAAACCAGAAATCTGTTGTCTCTAAACTTGCAGCGAATCCACCAAGAAGAACAACTGTTGCCCACACGAATCCTAAAGATCCCAACCGTGAAGCAATCTGTGGTTCCAAGTTGATTAAGAACACATTCAAAACTCAAAAATGAATCCTAAATTACAAAAGAAAGAGAAGATTGGAATCTTGAAAACCTTCTCAAGAACAGCGAGTCGTAAGGCATAAAGAGTCAGTTTTTTCTCCGGCGCAGGAAGTGACAAGTGTGTCGGTCTCCGAGGTTCTGGGGTTGAAGCCTCGACTGGTCGGAAAATATTTCTACCTGAAGAACCGGGATGTTCTACTTCTACGACCACATCGGAAGCACGGTCGACCATTTGAGACAAAGCAGAGAAAGAAATGCTCTTTGGTTTTTAAGCAGATGATTTGACTTATAATTTGGTTTTGTTTTGTTTTAGATTTGGTCGTTAAACTTAGCCGGAGACTTTCACCATGCACGTCTTTGAGTTCGATTCATTGACTTTTGGAAGACAAGACTTACAAACAACAACAATCTTGGACGCACCATTTTTCTCTGATGTCATTAGTTTTTAATTACATAATAGCATTTCTTAATCTCGTTTATTATTTTGTAATAACATTTCTTAATCTCGTTTATTTTTTTTAAAAAAGAATTTCAGTGTATAAAAAAATGTATATCAATTAATAATCATTGAAATTTTGTTGACAAAAAGCACTGAACGTTTTAGGATCAATTAGATCATTGTGAATCTTGAGATGGTTGAGCTGGATATTCCAAATTACAGGGTTTAATCATTTTTTTGTTCTAAAATATTAATTATTAGTTATTTAACAAAAGCTTAGACATTTAAATAAGTACGTGACATAATTTGTTTGCGATGAAAATGCAAATATTGTGACGCACGTCGATTGCAATCTGCAAATACATAAGGAGGCATGTTCTGTCATCAATAGATGATTTAATCATTATGTATTATGCAATACCGTAGTGGTCAAATCTTATGCAAATACATGTTAAGGTTGACTGTTGAGTTCATATAACCAATTCAGCCATAACCGGATTTACAGATGTTATTTATGTAAACATTTATCTTCTAAATCGGATAACCAATCAGAAATTTTTAGTTTAATATAAATGTGTGGTTGACCGAAAAGAATAGAGCAATATATCGTAGAAATAAATTGCCAAATTCCTAAATTTTAATATAAAGAACTTGCCAAAAAAATTTTACAAAATAATTGGAACAATGGATCATGTCAAATGCACAAACTTGAACATATAGATACATAGAGTTAGTATGTGCACACACAAAAAAAGGATACATAAAAGTTAGTCTTATTTGTTATTATATTTGTATGAATCTCTACAAAATTGTTTATTTACCATTTAACCACAACGTATCGGTCCATTAGCCTAATTAACACCATTGTAGGAAAAAAACTAGATGAAAAATATATTATTTATTTTTGTTATCAATTTTTTTTCAAAATTTTATACCAAGATAAGAGATATATAGGAAATCTTTGCAATCGGTTAATTTATTTCAGAACAATGAAT
>OVAY01002649.1:0-16131 GCA_900406395.1 Kernera saxatilis | reverse complement strand
TAATTATTATAATTTTACGCAAAAAAGGTGGTCACGGGTGCGGTCGTTTCATGAACCGTCAACACCTCTTAAAAATATGAACTGCAAGTCCTCGCTTGGTAATGAGACGACTTCAGAATAAAGAGGCAAAGCTTTCAACCTCCGGCTTGATGGGCTTCAAGATTTGAAGCGACGGAAACATCAACTAAATGCCGACATTGGATAAGACATAGATCCAATAAAGGAGAAGCATAACTGTGCAGACCTTGACCCAAGTCTGGCCTTGAATTCGAGTTGGAGGAAGCCAAAAAGACCGCCTTACCGAGACACCTCTGCTACAGAACACAAAGAGAATGGGACAATCGGTGAAGGCCTAAGGAACTGAAGACGCAACGGTCAAGAGGGAAAATGTTGAGCAAGAGAGAAGCCAAAGATGAAGAATCGAAGTTAATGAGGCCTTGCGAGCATCCAGAGACGCAGCAACCTTCTCGATACACCAAAAAAACCTGGCGAGAAAGCAAGACATAGACTCTCCACCTCGCAGATGGCCGGATCTGACTACTCTAGCCGCCATCCGTCATCGATCTACACCACAACGGTCCAGATCTGAGTTCATAACACCAGATCTGGTTCTTTAGCGATGGAGAAAGCGCTGCAATTCATAGAACTCATCACAAAACACAAAAACAAAACCAATTAAAGCCAAAAAGGGACCTAAACCCGACCGACACCATGGCTGTGTAAGCCCACGCGCCGACCGGAGACACAGAAAACTGAAACGGGTTTTTCTTTTAGAGAGAAGGAGGAGTCTTTTCTGATGCGGTTATCATACCCAGTATTTACCAAAAAGCAAACAACATAGGCTCAAGATGGCCTAAGAAGACCCCCGAGCCCTGTCCATGCCAATTGGAGCCCAAGATTAACTACTCTATCTCAATGACCACTTGGAATATATTAAACAACATAGGCTCAAGCTCAGATAGAGCACGCCTCGAAGTTGAATCACACCAATCCGAGTTCATACGAAGGAGTTATTCAGCTTATAAATCGGGTGATCCCCAACATACCCGATTTGGACCAACGTGCATTCCTTGAAGTATTCCAACCAAACTATAATGATTTAAGCTACAAACAAACTTGCTCTGTACTCCTAACTCATCATGGGCATGCGGCGAATTGTATTCACATCAAAAGATGTTCGGACTTGGAAGTTATTGATTTTACAAGTTGGTGGACCAGCTTCAAGCCCAATTACGCGACTAGGCCAAATATCGAGATACACAGCCCAACTCAGCAACGATCTCGACCTAAAACCACTTGGAGAATATTATTGGGTCTCTCATGGTTCCAGCAAGCCCAAGATCCGAAGAAAAGTCTATCGGATCCAAGATATTCCCCATTTCTCAAAATGGGTCGAATTGGTTCTATACATGGAAAGTTCGAGACCAGATTGGTTTAGGAGCTTGCAGAATTATTTATGGCGACCAGGAGAGCTTCTTAATAATCTAGAGTCTATCCACGAAGATCTACTATGCTCCAGTATCCAGAGGAATAGGTGAATCCCCTTGTGCTCTCACTTTCCATATCCGGAGCCAAATCTAGTAATTAATGAGGAACAAATATATCCTCTTGATATATTCGACCAAGCTGGTTTGGAGACCATCCACATGGTCCAGAAGGTTCCAAGGCGTCACTACTTCATACCCAAGCTGTCCAGATACAAAGAACCTCACCTTCTCCTCATTTTGTCCAAATTTGAGCATTAAAGGCCATATCAATCAAGCGATTGATTTATAATTTATGCTGATTTCTTTGTCAATTATGTTAAATTATTCTTTCTTTAATGTATTATATCAGCCATGTACGAGCCTATATAAGCTAAGCTCATTCTCTATTGTAAAGCACCTATTTTTGAATGAATTAAAACGTTTTGTCTTTTGCTTTGGCAAAGAGCCCTTTTTGATTACTCTAAACACTTGTGTGTGATTCCTTGTGTTCTCGAGTGTCTAAGACTTATCACAGATCAGTCATACTCTGTTTGGCATCTCTCATTCCACTTAAACTCGTTTTCATCATCCATCTCTACCGAATCATCAAAGAGTGACGTACGGCCAGTTGATCGATTCTCCGTCCTTCCGCTTGAAAGATCGACACCCAAGTCATTCCTACATCATTTGGTATCAGAGCTAAAAGCTCCTACCATTCTATCCCTTTTGTTTTTGTTTTTTTTCGCTTCATTTTTCTTTTCTTACCGAAAAAAAGAAATCCAAAAAAAAAAACTATTTCCTGTTTTTGTTCTTTGATTTCTAAAACTTTACAAACCCACAAAAAATTAGTTTCTTTTTGTTTAAAATTTTTTGTTTAGTTTGTTTTACTTTTTAGATGAAAATTAAAAAAAAAAAGAAGATTTTTGTTTTACTTTATTTCGTTTTAATATAAAAAAAAAAGAAACAAGACATGAGCCAAGAAGAAATCATGAGTATGTTCCATGCTATTCAAAATCAATTCATCGTTATGGGAAAAGAGTTGGATCGTATAGAGAAAATCCTTTTGAAAAAAGGACCCTCCAAAAAAACCAGCAGCTCCCAACATATGTATAACAAAAGAAGCTGATCAGGATTTGAGGACAAATCCTTTTGAAGAGGGAGAGTATGATGCGGTCATCATACCGAGCATTGACCAAGAAGCAAACAACATAGGCTCAAGATGGACTAAGAAGACCCCCGAGCCCTGTCCAGGCCAAATGGAGCCCAAGATAAACTACTCTATCTCAATGACCACTTGGAATACATTTCCAGCTCTGATAGAGCACGCCTCGAAATTGAATCACACCAATCCGAGTTCATACGAAGGAGTTATTCAGCTTATAAATCGGGTGATCTCCAACATACCCGATTTGGACCAACGTGCATTCCTTGAAGTATTCCAACCGAACCAGAAAGAGTTAAGCTACAAACCAACTTGTTCTGTACTCCTAACTCATCATGGGCATGCGGCAAATTGTATTCACATCAAAAGATGTTCGGACTTGGAAGTTATTGATTTTACAAGTTGGTGGACCAGCTTCAAGCCCAATTACGCGAGCTTGTAGAATTATTTATGGTGACCAGGAGAGCTTCTTAATCATCTAGAGTATCTCCACGAAGTCCTACCATGCTCCAGTATCCAGAGGATTAGGCGAATCCCCTTGTGCTCTCACTTTCCATATCAGGAGCCAAATCAAGTAATTAATGAGGAACAAATATATCCTCTTGATTTATTCGACCAAGCTGGTTTGGAGACCATCCACATGGTACAGAAGGTTCCAAGGCGTCACTACTTCATGCCCAAGCTGTCCAGATACAAAGAACCTCACGTTCTCCTCATTTGGTTCAAATTTGAGCATTAAAAGCCATATCAATCAAGCATTTGATTGATTTATAATTTATTCTGATTTCTTTGTCAATTATGTTAAATTATTCTCTCTTTAATGTATTATATCAGCCATGTACGAGCCTATATAAGCTCAGCTCATTCTCTAGTGTAAAGCACCCCTTTTTGAATGAATTAAAACGTTTCGTCTTTTGCTTTGGCAAAGAGCCCTTTTTGATTACTCTAAACACTTGTGTGTGATTCCTTGTGTTCTCGAGTGTCTAAGACTTATCACATATCAGTCATACTCTGTATGGCGTCTCTCATTCCACTTAAACTCGTTTTCATCATCCATCTCTACCGAATCATCAAAGAGTGCCGTACGGCCAGCTAATCGATTCTCCATCCTTCCGATTGAAAGATCGACACCCACGTCGTTCCTACATCATTTTCTCTCTCTAGCGGCTGACCGTGATCCCTGAGAAAAAAGCGTTATGTGGTTTGCATCAGTTTGATATCCTATATCATAAGTCGTCAAAAATCCTTCGGGAAAATAGCATGAATGATGAAAATCATATAAAAATAACATGAATGATGGAAATGAACAGACCATATAATATGAAAAACAAACATACGCGGTGATAATATGAGGTCTAACGGATTTTGGATGGCATTATAACATCTGCCGGAAATACGTCAGAAAATTGTTTCAAATATTCGAAGTAAATCCGACAGTTTTTGGAAACCGCGCCAATCAATTCTCAACTAAATTTTAATGATTTTACGACAGATTTTTGACGAAAAATCCAACGGAAAATCGTAAATAAATCAGTGACGCCGACTCTTCTTCTTCTCTATTTTTTTGTTTCACTTTCTCTCAAATCTCTCCGCCTTCTCACTACAATTCCCCCACTTCCAACCCCAAATCCTTCAATCTATGTAAGTTTTCTCATTCTTTTTGTGTATATAAAGTGTTTATATAGATTAGGTTGTTAAATTTTAAGTTCTAGATGTGTTAGAAATCTTTGTAGATGTGTTAGAACTCATTTTTTGATTTGTTTTAGAGTTTTTTTCTCTAGTTTTCCTAAATATTTTCATATTTAAGGTTTTTTGTAAAAAGAAATTTTTTTGCAAAACATTTTTATATGTTCAAATATATGCTAAACACAATTATCTATAGTTTATGCTTTTCACTATTTTGTGATTTTTAAGAATTTTTCCTAACTTTTCATGAATTTTTTAATGAATTTCTATGAAATTTTTAGATTATTCATTAATTTTGATGAGATCATAAAAAAAATACTGAATTTATTGAATTTTTATCCGATTCTGAAATTTCATAAATTTTTAATATGTTTTCATTTTTTAATGAATTTTGGTGAATTTTTAAAGTTTTTGTGAGTTTATTGAATTTTATTTAATGTATGCAACCTTTTGAATGTATGAAAACTTTATGAATGTTTTATGTTTTTTTTTTTGAATGTTTGCCATTTTAGAATTGTTTTTTTTTTTGGTTGTATGAGATATCATCATTACAAATATTTGATCTAGTCCAAATGATCGACTACAAAAAAACAGGCTAGAACCGACAGACATATCCATTGGGAATCCGTCGGAAAAGCTCATTTCTGATGGATTCCCGACGGATTTAGTCCCTCGGGACTAAAGCGTCGGGAAGAAAATCCGCTGGAAATCCATCGGGAATCTTGTAGTATTGATCAGTCGGAAATTTCCGTCGGAAATTTTCTTGTAGTATTGATCCGTCAGATATTGATCTGTCGGAAATTTCGACAGGAAATGAAGTGTTTTCTTGAAGTATTCAACTACCTTCAGCTTAAAGGATTATATGATGAACAACTTTCACGAACAACGATTCCACGTTGCAGCTCTCCCCGCAACACTCGGATACACCATAGATGGTTCTGCATATCCGACATCTCTATGGTGGACATGATCTCTCCGCAACACACGAGACCGCGATGGACGGCTCTATCTGTAGCACTCTGGAACCTCTCAGAAACTTTGTATTCATTAATCTGTAAGAAATTACGTTTTCTGGGACTCGAACCCCATACCTGGTGTAAGAAACCTTTAAAGCCTTGACCACTGCGCCAAAGGGCGTCCACATCCATTTTAGAATTGTTTCAGAAATTTTTTATATATTTTGAAAATTTATTATTCAATAATTTAACAATTTCTTTTTTGTTGAAGGGATTACAACGATTACCACCATCGATCGAGCCGCTTGAAACAACCGAGCGTTCTGTAATGCACGTCCCAATGGATCGAAATGCGTTACTTTGAATAAATATTTTTAATAGTGAATAATATAAATAAACTCATTAAAAGTATTTATTGTTTTAAAATCCAACTTTATTAAATAGAAAAATATCTCGGAAAACACGTTGTCATAAAAGAGTAATTAAAGCCAGCGGAAGCAATGAAATAGTTAACTAAGTCTTTAAAATAATTAAAGCAATAAACCCGTTGTTCCTAAAAACTAGCACACTTGACCACCGACTTGAGCTCACTCGGCTTCCTCACCTGAAAAAGATAAGGAGGGGTTGAGTAACGAAAGTTACTCAGTGAGAGCGGTCGTCCCAGCCACATGATCTTAAAACAACATCAACAATAACAAAACACATACAAACAAGGTTTTCAGAGAAGCAACCATACGTAACTCCTGCACGGAGCACATGCAACAATCAACCTTATCTCTAACACATAATCTGCAATCTCAAACACAAGCAAGGCATCTGTACATGCCGGCTCGTCAGCCCAAAATCAGTGGTCCGTCGACCTATCACTTGGATTTACCCACAAGCTCGTAAGCCCAACTAAGGCCGAAGCGAAAATACGTCATAGGAACTTCTCCCATACGGTCATCTCCAGTGTTCAAACAGCCCTAACAAGCAATCACTAATGCAAGCATTATGATCTTAGGTCCCCATTTATATGTCACAACATCAATCAGTATCGAACATTCATCACGCACCATTACTAAACCTTGATCAAGTCTACATGAGCCTAATCATACTCAACGTAAACTTTAAGATCCACAGATCACGCATCATCACCTTAGCCTGACTGAAGACGATTGAATGAACAAGAGAGAAGGAGATCAGCTACAGAGGTCCGAAGATCTGCGCTTATAAATGGAAAGAAGAAAGGTTACTTGCTACGCAAGTTAGGATTCAGACTTTCCATAAATGGAAGAGGTCGAGAAGAAAAACTTTCCATAAAAGAAACTTTCTGAAAATGAAAAGTTTCCAAAAATAGAAACAACTTCGTCCTTAAAGAGTTCGGGATGATCCTTCCTGAAACGCTGCTCGGGTTCCTAGGTCTCTTCAAGAATACCGTTTTATTCCCAACGAACTTGAACAAACATCTTCTTGTTCCCACTGGGTCCGCTTTCCTTACGGCCCAAAACAGCAGGTTGTAAGACTTGTACCATGAAGTTCTTCTCCAGGTCCTTTAGAGGGTGCAGTAAGATCAGCTCTGGCTCTTTGACAAATTTTCTCAGCATGGAGATGTGGAACACCTTATGGAAGTCTTTAAGGCAGGCTTAGACGATAGGCAACAGCGCCAACTCGCGGCCGAAGCTTCTTCAACCTATGGGTTTCATTCTCTCCCCTGAAGGTCCGCATTTTAAGGTATACCTCATCACCCATGTTGAAATCTAGATCTTTCCTTCTCTTTTATGCCCACTCTCTTTGACGCTCATTTGCTTCCTTTAACTTCTCCTTAAGAAACGCAACGTGGAACTCGGATTCCTGAACCATCAATGGTTCTAGACCACTGCATTTTCCTACTTCCGTCCGACACAAGGGCGTACGACACGGACGTCCATACAAGACCTCATACGGTCATACGGTGCCTTACGGATACTTGAGTGAAAACTATTCCAAAATTTGAATGGCACGTTCCGATTGTCCATCAGTTTGGGTATAATAGGATGTACTCATATGCACCTTAGTGCCCAAAGCTTGTTGAAAGGCTTTCCAAAACTTCGAAGTGAACTTGGTGTTTCTATCTGAAACAATACTGACTGGAACACCATGCAACTTGACTGGTGCACTTGCTCTAGGATCTTGTCTTTTAGATCTTGCTTCTCTAGAACAAAAACCCGATTACAGAATAGGATGGCGCCATTTGCAGCGGTGTGATACCCAATCACTTCTTTTTCTACTGCGTCCTTTAACTTGGCATCAACTTTTTGTGCCTCCTGTATTTCCCTTAACAGGTCTGCTCGTTGAACGACTTCCAAACCGGTAGCATCTCCCTCTTATTCGGCTGGCTGAAAGCGTCATCTACTTGGTTTGCTTTCTCCGGGTGGTAGGCAATCTCCAGATCAAAGTTGGCAAGAAGTTCGACCCATCTTCTCTGCCCCAAATTCAACTCTCCTTGAGTGAAAATGTATTTCAGACTTTTATAATCTGTGAGCACTTGTACCCTTTCTCCGTAAAGATACGCACTCCTGCTAGCTCTAAATCATGGGTGGGATAATTTTGCTCATGAGCTCTCAAATGCATGGATGCATAGGTGATGACCTGCTTATCCTGCATAAGCACATAGCCTAAACCTGATCCAGATGCGTCGGTGTATACCACATACTGTACTCCTGGCCTCGTAAGTACTAACACCAAAGTCTCTATTAAGCGTTCTTTTAGCTTTTGGAAACTCTCTTCGCACTTTTCGGACCACTCAAACTTGACGTCCTTTCCTGTCAACTACGACAGCGGCTTGGAGACACTGGCGAAACTCTTGACGAATTTCCTATAGTAGCCAACTAATCCTAGAAAACTACGGACCTCGGTAGCATTTTTTGGTCGTAGCCAGCTGACTATAGCCACGATATTTTCAGGATCTACATCTACTCCTACTTTTGAAACAACATGGCCTAGAAAACCAATATGTTGCTGCCAAAAACTGCACTTGCTCATCTATGCATACAACTGCTGCTGACGAAGGGTCTGCATCATAATCCTTAAGTGCTCAGCGTGCGTTTTCCAACTTGGCGAGTAGATAAGGATGTCGTCGATGAAAACGATCACGGACTTGTTTAAGTACTCTCTGAATACATTTTTCATGAGTTTCATAAAGGTTGCGGGTGCGTTAGTTAGTCCAAAGGGCATGATCACAACTTCATAGTGCCTGTAACACATCCTAAAAGCAGTCTTCCGCACATCGTCTTCAGCTATAAGAATCTGATGATACCCGGAAGCCAGATCTATCTTCGAAAACTACGAAACTCCTTCCAGTTGATCCAACAACTCGTCGATGCTCGGCAGTAGGTACTTGTTCTTGATAGTCACCTTGTTCAATCCTCTGTAGTCGATACAAAGGCGGAAGGTTCCATCCTTTTTTTCACGAATAGCAGCAAGCTGTTCCGCTGGGGCTAGACGGTACAAAGCTTTCGAAACTGGGCCAGTACATGGCTCGAGCTTGATAGTAAGCAGTTGAAACACATCCTCATACTCTGTCACTACATATACGGATTCCATTGTCATATCTGCATCTCCTTTGTCCATAGAGATATTGGCCAGATATGCTTCATTCTTTTTTTCCAGCAGGTCCTCTGCTTGCAGCATCGAGATGATAGGAACGACACTATGGGTCTTGATGCCTTGGTAGAACAGCGTTCCTTCTACGCAGACACAAGCTCGATCAAAGTGCCATAGTTTCGCGCATGACACAAGACACAAATGTCCGACCTTAGGCCATTCATGAACTTCTTGACCAGACTGCGCTGTCCCCATTCACTTGCAGCAAACCTTTTGAGACGGTTGAATGATAACATCTTATTTTTACCTATTTTTACTACTATTTTAATATGTTTTTATTAAGCATCTAAAGTTTTTATGGAGGTTTTAAGGTGGTTTTCTACTATTTTGAGTTTTTAGAGTCATTACAGGTATTTTGGACAAAAAGCTTACAAAAAGAGCAAAAACTGCTTATTGGACAGTCTCTGTCCGTTAGAAGTTTAATACCCGACAAAGGCCTTCCACTCAACCAAATTGGACGATCTTGATACCTACAAAACGCCACAAGAGTTAGCTTTCATCTCCAAGTGTTTTTAAGGCAATCCATCAAATAAATCAGAAGTTATGCTCGAAATACCGAAGACTGGTCCAGCAGGCTCGCAAATGAAGTAAGAGCAGGATTGAGACAACTTAAAGACGACACTTAGATACGATCACTGGCGTTTTTCTCATGAACGATTCATCTTTATTTACATCATCCACGTCCGTTCACGAGTCAAGACATCAAAGAGATCGAAAACCCAGAATAAAGCCCAATATTTCCTTTTTGCGAAAAGGAAAAGACCTAAACCTAACTTTTCTCCTCAAGGCTTATAAATAGTATCTTATGAGCTCGTCTAGGGCATGGCTCTCATGCTTCAATAGCCTTACAGCGCCGTCCACCTCGTCTTGAAGTAGCCACAACCTTGGAGCTCCATTGACACCAAGTTCTACATGCTTTAGAGTTGCTTTTTACGTTTTATGTTCTTGGGAGAAGATCTCTTCATTACCTGTGAAGTCTTTTGAACCCTTTTCTCTTACTGTTTTTGTCCATGCCTTTTAATACAATGATTTTGCTTTCCCTTGCCATGGCGAGTAGTTTAATTGTTGGGTTTAAGGGGTTTTTCAAAGCGGATTGTTATGGATTAACTGTTTTCAGGGTTTAGATCTAAAGTAGTTGAAACTTCATCATCTTTACTTGTGTTGCATGCAATTGGATTCATAACCTAGTTGCTGATTTTATGATTAATCTATCCACTAATCGTATTTTTAGATTTCCAGAACTAGTATTTGGTGAGCATTGAATTATAACCAGTGAAAGCTTGAGTTATAGGGCTTTGTGAGTTTATCGAATCTATTCTAAATGCTTGTTTAACTTCATGATTGCCTTCGGATGTCGAGTAGTTATGTTGTTTAGAGATAGATAGCGAGTTTGTCAAAAACAGATTTGTTATATCAGTGTTCGAATTCATGAATTTATCTAACCGATTAAACATTGTTCTTTAGATCTCCTGAATAATCTATACCCCCTGCGAATTCCCTGCTGCCCAACGCTTTGTTTTATTTGATTTCTCTTATTGTTTTAATCGCTTACTTGCTTGCTCTCAACCAAACCCTCTCTTTACTTTGTTCTAGCTAGATTCGACCTTAATTGTTTAGTAGTGCATGTGTGGTTTCTCTGTGGGATCGATAACCTTAGGTACTACATTGATATACTGTGCGCTTTCAGGTACATCGTTGTATCACTAATTAAGGTGAAAACTGACACGCATCATTGAACTCACGATAATACTCCCGAACGGTTCTGGTCCCTTGCTGGAGCTTGATGAACTGCATCTCCAACTAATTCTCTGCTTCTTCAAGGAAGTATTTTTTGGGCATCTTCAAGGAATTCCCACAACATTGGATAACCTACGAACATCTCTCTGATAACACCTTCCCACCACTCAAGAGCTTCATCCTTGAGGTAGTGGACTGCCAACGCGCAGACTTAAAATTTTGATCCAACGTCTTCTTCCAGTAGCCAGCGATGACGGTATCAGTCCTTCTACTAAAGAATTCCATATCTAGTTCCCTCATGAGCCTCACGCCTTCCCAGTAGTTAGGAACATGACCATGCTGATACATCAGTGGCGGAGGTGGCGGAGGAGGAGGCGGAACTTGCCCTGCAGCAAGAAAGGAGCTTGCTGAGGAACAACTGGTGGCACTAGGGCTTGCTGCAGAACTTGCACAGGTACATGAACTGGCTGAGGATCAACTGCTGGTGCAGGCACAGGCACTAGGGTTGTTGGTGCTGCTGCTGGACCATGTGGACCATGTACACTTGGATGTTCTGAATCCCCTAGAGCAAGGCGAGATTCACTGTAGCTTGGTCCACAGTTGTGGCTGCTTCAGCAACGGGCGGCACAACGACTTTGGGTTCTGCGTTCACTAGCGCATGAGAAGGAGGTAGCACATCCTCGACAGGTTCTCAGCAACCCTAGGGTTAAATGCTGACTTGGTAGCATGCAGAGCCATCTGTGTTGAAAACACTCGAATCATAACAAACTCGAGTAAAACAGTAGTTATAGGACAATAATCATTAAACGCATTTATTGTTTTAAAATCCAACTTTATTAAATAGAAAAATATATCAGAAAACACGTCTTAAAAAAGTAATTAAAGCTAGCACAAGCAATGAAATAGTTAAATAATTCTTTAAAATAATTAAAACGATAAAACCGTTGTTCACGAAAACTAGCACACTTGACCACCGACTTGAGCTCACTCGACTTTATCACCTGAAAAAAGGATAAGGAGGGGGTGAGTAACAAAAGTTACACAGTGGGAGCGGTTGTCCCTTCTCACATGATCTCAATATAACATCAACCATAACGAGGCACATACAGACAAGACTTTCATAGAAACAACCATATGTAACTCCTGCACAGAGCACATGTAACAATCAACCTCATCTCTAACACATAATCTGCAATCTCAAACACAAGCAAGGCATTCGTACATGCCGGCTCGTCAGCCCAGAACATGTGATTCGTCGACCTATCACTTGGATTTATCCACATGCCCGTAATCCCAACTGATCAAAGAGCAAAAATACGTCATGGGAACTTCCCCCATACGGTCATCTTCAGCATATAAACAGCCCTAGCAAGCAATTACTAATGCAAGCATTATGATCCTAGGTCCCCATTAGTATGTCACAACATCAATCAGCATCGAACATTCATCAAGCACCATTAGTCAACCTAGATCCCATCTACATGAGCCTAATAATACTCAACGTAAATTTTAAGATCCACATATCACACATCATCACATTAGCTTGGCTGAAGACGATTGAATGAACGAGAGAGAAGGAGATCAACTACTGGGGTCCGAAGCTCTGCACTTAGAAAAGAAAAGAAGAAAGGTTACTTGCTACGCAAGTTAGGATATAGACTTTCCATAAATGGAAGAGGTCGAGAAGAAAAACTTTCATAAAAGGAACTTTTCGAAAATGGAAAGTTTCCAAAAATAGAAACTTTCTAAAAGTAGAAATTTTCCAAATTGGGAAACTCCAAAACCGGAAACTCCAGATTAAGAAAGGGAATTAAAGTTTAGATCTATTTACCTTATGTAATTAAATGGAAGGGGACCACGGGGGTGGAGACGACTCGCACAGCTCAGATGCGGCTCAGGTTCACTCGCGGGCCTCGGGATCGGGTCAACGGCGTTCACGGGCGGGAGAGGGAGGTGGCCAGCGGCGAGCTTGGATGGAGGAGAGAGAGAGAAGAAGGAGGCGGCTGGAGAAGAGAGAAAGAGAGAGGAGAAAAGCTTATGCCTCTCTCAAAGGAATATGAGAGGTATTTATAGAGAGGAGGTTAGGTCTAGGGTCCTTAAGATTTCCTTTTTTGGTTTGGCTTGGACTTTTTTTAAGACTTGGACTTTCTCCAAATGGACCGGTTTTGGGCTGTGAAAGGTTCGCAGTCACAATCTTTTTATTTCTTTTGTATCAAAAATTAAGTTAGGACCGGGAACTGACGAACAGAGATGCGTTCCACAAAGATGTGGCGAGTCAATACTCCAAAATGCAGAAAGAGTAGAAGCAAAAGTGCGTCAAAGGCGACAAAGCCAAAAGGGTGAACGAGAGGGTTTTTGCAGGGTTGCATGTTTATTGGGTGTACTCACAGAGATAAAAACAAAAAAAAAAAACAAAAAAGAGGAAGAAACGTAAGTCTTTCATATCTTTTTAAGGTCATAATGCTCCATTAGTATGAGCAATAAAATTGTGCCATAAAAGAGAATTAGACTTGGGTCTAATGGCTCATCGTCCTAAACTTGAACCCGGCCCGGTTCATCGCACGTGCGCGTGTGTGGTTTACCATATTGTGCTCATCTCTACATAAAGTGGTCTCAAAGCTTTGAACCTTCTCAAGAGTTCTCCTCTTTTATATACAAGATGGATTCTGCCTTTAACTTCCAATGTGGAAAAATTGACATTTAGTCAAATTTCAAACTTCACAAACTTTTCCAATCATCCACTATAAACTTCCATTTCTCATTCAAATCAACTCAGATTATGAAATGTGAATGTACTATGTCGTAGTGCTCATGGCGACCAGTTTATCGTGTCCAAAACCTGATCATTACAATGAATACCTTCACCGGAAAACTCACCGGAAAAATGGTCAAAACCACTTCGTCAAAAACAAGTTCCAAAAGAGCTTCACAGGCTCCTAGTTTTGTTTAGTTCAAATAGGCTTCTCTCCATTAAAGCCGTAAGTATCCGTCAAATGGACGGGTTCGAGTATGACATTCGACACCAGCAGACTAGTGTGGGCAAAATAAAACTTGAGTTGTAACCTTAAACTTTGATAGTGAAAACCTGCGAAAAAACCTCTAATGAGCGTAGGTTCTAAAAAGTGGCATTGAACTCGTAAATCATTCTGTCAAAATCAACTTTCCTCTATTGATTTCTTCTCTCACGTGTGTTCAATTGATAGAGAAAATCGTGTGCTTGAGTTTTCATAAGGTTCTACAATGTTTTTGTGTGTTAAATATTTGATTAAACTCAACAAAAACATATGCTTATCTAACAATAAAGGTAACAGTGTATAAAATAACTGTTGGGAATGTTCTGAAATCATTTGTACTTTACTCTAATAAAATTGTAATGTCGAGGTTTGACAGTCATATGATATTAGATTGTTATAATGTTTTGCTAGAGACCGCTTATAATCTATGGGTCTAAAAGCCTATTGCTAATATCATATGATCCTACAAGATCACACACCTAAGCAAATTGGAGTTTAATTTGGATTAAACCAATGTTGGGTTTTGAAGATTTTCTATTTGTGAGATAAATGGAAATAATAAATATACATATATTGATATATGTATATATAGATGTTGGACGTGTGTAATCTAACTTGAGTTTGGATTGATCATCACGTGATGGGCTTAAGCCCATGTTCTTTTTCCTAATTGGATTAGGTTTATATGCTCTATATATAAAGGCATCGTACCTATGGAGACGTTACGATTCTATGAGAAAGTTGTTCTCTTGAGTCAAAAGAAAATATCAAAACCTAAGAGAGACAAACTCGTGTGACGAGGATTTTGAGATTAGATCTCAACGGAACTAGCATCCCGTGTTTGATCTAGTTTGTGTGCGTGTGGATACCGGTAGAGGCACGACACTTGGAGTGTTACAAAACTTCAAATCTTTTCATTCACCAATTCCGCTGCAGAATATCCAGGTATATTCGAAACTCTGTAGATCTAGATTTATTTCAGTATTTGCATGAAATCCTGACAATTGAATTCGTAATTAATATTTATAAGATGTTATAAAATGGTACGAATTCCAACAAAGGTATCCCTACGTGTATAATATTAAAATTGAATCTATAAATATATATTATATTTGATAATATGTTATTCGTGAACATGATTAAATTTGTGAAACTTATTTACGTAGTTAAGCATGTTGATCCGTCGATTTGATTGCGGTGATTTTGATGTTTATGTTCGTATCTTAATAATTGTTAGCATAATTCGATTATGTCTGCATATATATGGTTTGAGATTTATTCTTCCAAAAGAAGGAAAAGTCAATGTTGTAATGTCTTTGATCATGAAATTTGTGAATTTATTGATAAAGCATGTTTATGGAAATTGGATATATTGTTTCTTCTATAATTTGATTATAGTCGGTCACATATATATGTAAGGAATCATGATAGAATTAATAATATTATATTATATGCATGCAAACCATGTTGTGAGAATATCCATAACAACGTTATCTCATATGATGAGATTGGATTTTTTTTTTCTCATGATATATTATGTCATTATCTCGTAAGATAATGATTCCAAAATTATCTCTCGGATGAGAAAAATTAATATTGGACATTATGTTGCAATTTGTTGCTAACTAAAATTAATTGAATTTTAATTTAATTATCTAATTAAAATAATAATAATGCATATTTATATGTGTTAGTGTTTATTTTATTTTATATTAGATATAAAATGTAAATAAAATTTAAACTAGATAATAATTAATTCCTCAATTAATATCAAATATTTTGATGTCTTTCTAATTTTATTAACTGTTAAAACTTGAATGGTTGTATGGCGGGTCTGCCAAAGCAGCGGTCTACAATTGTTTAAGAGTGCGACAGATGGTAACGGTTACCATATGAAATAAGATTGGTTTATTTGACTAAGTTATCAAAACGGTTTTGGGCTTAGAGACATAGGGTTGGATAAGACATAAGATGTCATTCACAACCAAGAATTATATTAGATATAATTAGCAAGGTGTTGCTTACCTAAATAATTAGACATTCAGGGGTGGAGCCAAAGCTCATTTGGATTCTAGTGAAATATGGATCTTGGATCACTGTACTCATTTGAGGAAATTTTTTGTTTTGAGTATAGTGTGAGTTCTCTTAATTGTTGAGATTGCTCAAAATTTATGAACATCATATTAAACTTCTGCTTTTCTTTTTCGAGAGTGATGTCAAACCCTCAAAGTTCCTATTCATTCTGATCTGTCTTTGAGAAGGACAAATTGAGTGGATCAACCCCTCTTGAATATTTGGAAGATCTGGAGAATAAGACATTTGAAGTTTCTTCTCCGGGTATCTATGTTATAGAAGTAAATGTTACTACTTATGGTTCTACTTCTTGGGTATTGGATACCGGCTGTGGTGCTCACATTTGTGTGAATGAGCAAAGCCTAAATAGCAGTAGAACCTTGGAGGAAGGACAAGTGGACCTACGTGTGGCT
>OVAY01002648.1:0-16154 GCA_900406395.1 Kernera saxatilis | reverse complement strand
GACAGAGGAGGAGTGGAGGTCATTTCTGGCAGCCAGACATTTCAAGCAGACGTGACGCTTTGCACCGTGCCTTTAGGGGTCTTGAAGAAAAGATCTATCAAGTTTGAGCCGGAGTTACCTAGAAGAAAACGAGCAGCCATTGACAGGTTGGGGTTTGGCCTTCTGAACAAAGTTGCCATGCTTTTCCCGTCTGTCTTTTGGGGTGACGAGTTAGACACGTTTGGATGCCTCAGCGAGAGTAGCATCAACCGAGGAGAGTTCTTTCTGTTCTATGCCTACCACACAGTCTCTGGTGGCCCCGCCTTAGTTGCCTTAGTTGCTGGAGAAGCGGCTCAAAGATTTGAGTGCACAGAACCATCTGCGTTACTTCACCGTGTTTTAAAAAAACTCAGAGGTAATATTTGATAACTCAGAACAAATTCACAGTGTCGTGCTTTGAGACTATAACAATGTTTTTGACATATTTGCAGGCATATATGGTCCCAAAGGTGTTGCTGTGCCTGATCCAATACAGACGATTTGCACGAGATGGGGAAGTGATCCAATACATATTCTCATTTAAGGGTTGGTTCATCTGGCAGTGACTATGACATTCTAGCTGAAAGTGTAACAAACCGACTATTCTTTGCTGGTGAGTCCACGACAAGGCAACATCCAGCCACGATGCACGGTGCCTACTTAAGCGGTTTAAGAGAAGCATCGTGGATTCTACAGGTTGTGAACGTTTCTCGCTGTAACCCAAAGAAACCTGTCCAAAGATACAGTGGAGTTAACAACGATGTTCTTGAAGATCTGTTCAAAAGACCAGACTTTGCAACTGGGAAGTTGTCATTTGTCTTCAACCCATTAACCCACGATCCGAAATCAGTTGGGTTAATCAGAGTTTGTTTTGACAGCTTTGAAGACGATCCAACCAATCGTCTTCAGCTTTACGCTATTCTTTCCCGGGAGCAAGCTCACAAGCTTCAAGAATTGGACGAAAGTAGTAATTATTAGAGTTGATTGATTTGTATAGGTTCGGTTAGTACAAACCGGGTAATTAAGCTGGTTATCATTAGATAAACCAGAGCCTTCTTAGTATAAAAGAAGCTCAGGAAGATAAATTAAAACATTCAAAAGATTTTATTTTTGGAAGTGATTCAACTTGAAGCAACCGAAATTGAACGAAGAAAGTTCAAACGAAGTCTCAGGAAGATAAATTAATACATTTAAAAGATTTTATTTTTGGAAGTGATTCAACATGAAGAAAAACAGAACTGAAGAATGGGCTAAAGTATAGAGAAGAAAAGACTGGAAAAACAGAGGGTCAGAATAAAATAGAAACTTCCGAGTCAAGTAGAGACTCTCAAGACTTAAGCTTTTGTTATCGAGATCGAATCATCATCGCTCTCTTTCGGACAACAAGGTGCGATTCTTTTGGTGAGAGAGAGAGAGACGGAGCTAGAGAGAACCCTTTTTAAGAGCAGAATAAAAGGAAAAAGTAAACAGGTTTTAAGCGTCCAAACCTAATTTCTATTGCAGCCGTTTGCTGAAGCTTGAAAGAATGACGACAATGGCCGATCTTCCGGAGGATTTGGTAGAGGAGATACTCTCTAGGGTTCCGGTGACATCTCTGAGGGCGATACGATCTAATTGCAAAAAGTGGAACGCTTTATCGAAAAATCGGATTTTTGGCAAAGCAGCAGCAAGGAAGCAGTTTGTGGGGTTCATGAAGATGGATTCAAGGGTTTGTTCCTTGAGATTCGATCTCCAAAGAATCCACAAGGACGGCGAGTTCGTTCATCCATCTGTAAAGCAAGTAAGTATACTTGATCAAGTCTCGGTATCTAATGTCGTTCAGTGTGAAGGCTTGTTGCTATGCGTGGTTGAGGACAAGTCGAGGCTCTTGGTATGGAATCCCTATTTGGGGCAAACGAGGTGGATCCAACCCAGAAACAATTTCCACAGGGAAGACAGGTACGCTCTTGGATATGACAACAAGAACCGTAACCACAAAATCTTGAGGATTTTCGGAAACCATGTTTTAGGCTTCGAAATCTACGATTTTAGCTCTAACTCATGGAAGGTTCTTGACGTCACTCCCGAGTGGGAAATACGGCCTGATCGACGCGGCGTGTCTTTGAAGGGAAATACTTATTTCTCTGTTCAGAAGGTAGTAACGATGGGACTGCGTTTTGGAAGAAAGATGAAAAAGATGGAGGAGTTCTTACTCTGTTTTAATTTTACAACAGAGAGCTTTGGACCGCTTCTGCCTCTGCCGTTTCACTCTTACGATGCAATAGTTTATGTGACTCTATCTTGTGTTAGAGATGAGCAGCTGGCGGTGTTATATCAACGCTGGGAGACATATAACACTATCGGGATTTGTGTTACGGATAAGATTGATCCTAATGCGGTGTCGTGGACAACGTTTTTGAAACTGCTCACTGGGTTTACGGTTCGACATTTTTTTTCTGGGAGTTTTTTCATTGACGAGGAGACAAAAATTGCAGTGATTTTCGATCTAGATGTATTTAAAAGGTTCGGGGACAGTCGCTACCAAACAGCTCACATCTTTGGACAAGGTAGATATTACAAATCTGTGAATATCGCACAAGCTCGGGAACTCTGGAAAACTGAGGAATCTGCACGTTTTTTCAATGGATATTGTCACCCACTCGTGTGCTCTTCTTATGTTCCAAGCTTAGTGCAACTACAAATCAACCAACCGGATGAAAGGGATGAAACTGCCTATTAATTAGTTCCATGTACAATACTTTATTTATTTCTTTCATCATTTCTTATTAATTTGTGTGTTTGCTATTTATCATCTTATAAAGAATTTGGCTTTTTAATGTTTCCTCTTTTCAATTGTTCATGCATGTCATTAGTAATATATCATCAAAATTGGCTTTTAACTTAAAATCATACTAGCTGTTAGATGTGATTAAGATTTTAAGCTCTTCCATGATCTAACTTTAGATTTCCATTTAACATTTCGCTTGTCACTATTGCTTAGAAATTGACCTTAGTAATTGAGATAATCATTGTTCTCAATATTAGATTCAAATCTCTAAAACTTAACTAAAGATAAAATATAGTTACAAAAATTATATAATAAATCATAAAAATATAGTATTAGTTTTATATATAATTTGATAAATATCATTTTTGTTCCTTTATTCGAGATTTTGAAACATTTTTTCATGCATTAATCTTCTAATTACGCGTTTAGCACAGACTCAACATCTAATCAATTAAAGACTTGTTCATAAACCTATCCGGAAAGCACTTGGTGTTTGTAACTAAACAGCTACCTCACGACGAATCGTAGAAGGAATATAAACATCCGATAAAAAAGACAGTGAGTAACGACTGAGAATGCTTCGATGTCAAACTTCACTCCTCTTTTCAGCATCGTTTCAACCTCCAACCTTCAGACGTCAAAGTCGTTTTAATAAAAACTAACTTATTTTTGTGCTTTTGGATGAGATGTGAACACAAAAAGACATTGAGGCATTTTACGCTTCACGTAGCATCTAATAACTATCTAAGCAACATTGCTTCGGTTCCTTTGTTATCTGTGAGTGAAAATTGTCCAGTCTCAAAAAAGGAAGAAGTGAAAAAAGGGAAAAAAAAAAAGAGCAAGGATTGAACGATCAGGTGTCTAATGATCTGACCTTCTTCTGTCAAAAGGCAAAACACATTGTTAGGGAACACCGTATATCTCAAGAGTATATGAAGGAAAAGCTCCCAGCCATTTTAAATCAGGTGCTCGTCATGAGTCTATATCATAGGCCATTTGCTTACAGAAAAATTAGAAACAATGAAAGTGGTTCACAATGTGGATCACTATCAAGTATCAACAAACAATGCAAGCAGTGAAATTTTTCAAATTCAATCATCCATTTTTGCAACAGAATATAACCATGGAGCCAAAACGTTATAGTAGCTAAAATCTCAAAGCCATATGGATTGCAGTCGACTAGACAATGCACAGGTAGATGCAACTTCTCCATAAGGAATCGCAAGAACCTGGAAAGAATCTATGATATCCCCGATGCTATATTCGTCAATAGGGGAGAATATCTGATACGATAGCGTCATGTATCTTCTTGTTGAGACATCATGATAGCCTCTTCCCTGCAAAAAAATGTTAAACAAAGAATGGAAGGAACGGAAAGGAAAGGAAAAATGTAGACAAAACTTGACTCAGTACGAATCAATCAACTGCAGTGCTTGCTGTGATAACGATGCATCTGTTCATCTTGCAAAACATGTCATTTGCTGAACGCTGAAATACTATAAGCCATAGATGAAGTGATTAATCAACTGGTAGGGCTGAAGAAAGAAAAGCATCTCCTGGTTGCTATACAGATAGGAGGTTTACCTTTTCATTTTCCACCACCAGTATGTACTCTGCCAAGCTAACAATATCTGCAAGAAGGAAGCTGACATCTGATTATCATTCCTAACACAATATTGTCAGTTCAAATTGGATAAGGACATGACTTCTCTGTAGAGCATTAAGCAATGTTTATAATGAGTTTCTATTAGTTATAAAGGAAAATGCTACTATCTATGTGACTTTAACCACAAAACATCAGACATTCTAAAGACAATATCAGCAGGCCAGAAAACAGAAGAAGAAGAAGAAGAAGAAGAAGAAGAAGAAGAAGAAGAAGGGGAACATGAAATACCTAAAAATTAAGTCATTTGCAGAGTTATTCTTCCTGATGCCAACATAAAACGTGAATCTTATGTTTAATCTTATAGTATTCAGGCTGTTTAAACAATCAAACTTCCTTCCAGCTTCCCTAAATTTTAAGCAGCCCATCGCCAAGATACAACGCAATAGAATGATGAGGTAGATCCTAAAATAAGGACGTGCATCATGATAGAAGCACTGTAATCGTTATCAAGAGTACCCACCCATTTCCAACGGAAACCTGCAAAGTATCACATCCTGATATTCAACTGGGGATTGAAATTCTTCAAAAAATAAATTTAAAGGTGAAAGTATTCATGTATTAACCACATTCAAGTTGTACCGACTACACTGAAAAAGGATGCATATATCACCAATTGCGGGGTCTACAACTGATTGTGCTGTGAAGAGGAATTTATCAAGGAGAGCTAACCAGAGACACCCAATAACTAAATATTTAAGTTCCTTCAAAATTTACCTTTGAACGCTGATGGGTGCATGTAGTAGATATCTCTCTTGGATCCATGTCTATTTTCTTGCAGAAGTTGTTGGACTATCAACAATACTCTCAGCAACATATCTGAAGGTAAAACACCGCAAGAAATTGCATACTGTGATACTGGTTACTCTGACCAAGATAATCACTACGGGACTAATTGAATTCTCTGAACCTGACTCACCGATTCTGTAGGTTTGGGATTCCTTCTTCAGGGATCAGGGTGCTAATTTCCTGACCCTTTGGTTCATCAGAGCTGCAAAAGCTGTAGACAGCAGAACCGAGTGGTAAATTTATGAGGTCATTGTCACGCAATAATCCTTGAAGGCGCGCTTAAGCAGGTTAAGACTTTCAAATCACACAGAAAAATCGATGAGTATCAGACTCTTAGTTTTCAATACCCGTTTTCCTTAAATCCACCGAAAATTTCCCTACCGAGACCAAGCATGCCCTGATTTCAACCTAAGGGTTAAGGAACAATATTTTCTCTCCTTATATAGTAGAAGGAATAGAAAACATGCAAGGGGGAAACTGAAAAGCGAGATCCAAGAGAGACAAACGAATCCGCTTCTGGGTTCAAGCAATAGCTCCTAAAAGACTCGATTCTCAATGACATCCCGAATTCCATCACTGTTCTTCAATCCATTGCCTGGAGCTGAAGAGATTAGCCTCGTTGGGAGGCTCGTAAACGCCATCGCTGTAAACGCTTGCAAAGAACAGCTCGCGTCTGGTTTGCTCAAGCTTGATCAGAAATTTAGCTGCGTCGGGAGATTGGCGCCGGAGACGGAGAAAACGTCTGACTGGTGGGGAAGTTCTCTCCCCATCCTCAAGCTCGATAACGAGATCCTTATCACCTACGCTCGCAAGTCACTGCAAATCATCAGAGAACCGAATCTCCTCAAAGGGAACGGGATTTTTGATTCGGATCTGCTCAGGACACAGCGAATCGTCCTCGAAGCCATCGTGGGGCTCCTCCCGACGCAAGCCAGCAAAAGCTCCATCCCGATCTCGTTCCTATCCAGCCTCTTGAAGACAGCTATAGGACCTGGAACCTCCGTCTCTTGCAGATCGGATCTCGAGCGACGGATCAGCCACCAGCTGGACCAAGCGATCCTTAAAGACATCCTGATTCCGGCGAACATCGGCGCCATGTACGACACAGACTCGGTGCAGAGAATCTTCTCCATGTTCCTGAATATCGACAACTGCGACTACGAAGACGAGGGTGGTCTGGTGGAGATGTGGTGGACGAGAGCGAGATGGCGATGTACGATTTCGAGGGGCCGGAGTCTCCTAAACAGAGCTCCATCCTCAGCCAGATCTTCAACGATCGATCGAGTAAATTCTGCTCAAAACCGATTCAAGGTGATGAACAACGAAGAGCCAGCGAGATCATAGACTTGAAATACTGGGTGTATAATTTGAGATTTATGTTACCTTTGATCCTTTGACGCAAATTAGTCATTGGAAAATTTCCCTCCATCTCAATCGTGTATACTTCAAACCGAAAATGCAATCGGCGACGGATTTATAGACAAAAAATATATTTTTCTTTTATTCGCTAACGACGTCGCCGACAAAAAAATTAGTTTCCTTTCTCCCGTGTCAAAACGGGGACGCATTTAATTTTCCAAATACAGTTAAAAACCCAAATCGAGCCCATAACATTTGTTGGGCCCAAGTAGTCTTTCAAATCTAAGCGGTAACCGATATTAGTTTACCCTGCACTTGTGCGTAGGTGATCACACCCTTTACAACGGCCTGTTTCTTGTACCTTTCTGTGACTGTACATCATTTTGCTTCTCGCAAAAATCAGAGTTGCACAGCTCCAATCTTTGTCTCTGAATTGTTTTTTTGCGCTCTGAGATTCACGGTGAATCGGTTACCTTCACTGTCTCCGCCGCGCAAATCCTAGCTCTGTACGAAACCCTAAGTCCCTAACTCGCTGCGTTGGAAACTATCGAACTTGTTCCCCTTCGGAGAATTCGTGTGTAGGTGTGCCGGCGTGTTGGTTTCTGATCGCGTTAGATATTTGAGGTAAGGATAATCGTCTTAGATTCTTTTAGCTCTGTATTTTTAATCTTGTTCTTTTTTGTTTTTGTTTATTTTCTTTGCTTCTTTGTGTTCTTCCGCGTTATCGGGGCAGATTTTGCGAATTTGGTGATTCAGGTGGCCGATTTAGGGTTTGCTTTTCTTTACTGGAATTACATAGTTGAATTTCGAATGCGTTGGAGATCATTTTTCTTGATTGTATCATTGATTCACTTTAATGCCTTCCATTTTTTGCGCTTGAATGTGCCGAGACTTTGATTTTTTATTTTCATCCACAAAGAATTCACTGTTCTTTAGACTAATCGGTATGTTTTGATGTATGAATCCAGCTCTTTTTTATGTTTATTATTTTTTTGTTATGGCGAGGCTATTATCTGATTGTATTTTCTCGTTAGATAGCAATCATAGGTTTCAATGGTAAGAGTAGCATACTGGTAACCAGGTTATATATATTCACTGCCTAGAGTTAGGACTTTGTTTTGGAGCATAGTCTGGCTTGCAAATCATCATATTGGTAATAAATTTTGTATACTCCTTGTTGTTTGTTCCCATGCTTCAAGATCTATGACTTTCTTTACTGTTGGAGCTCTCTCGTCTCAGTTATATTTTGTGGCACACCTTGTTATCAGTGAAGGTGCAGAACATCATACTACTTCTTTATGTACATGATATGTGCTTTTGTCTGACTAGATCGATTCATGGATTTAGATGTAACTTTCTATTTATAGTTTCTGCTTCAGTTGAGCCAGTTACGTCTGTGTCTGCGAAACTTAACAATGGGTATTTAGGGCACTGAGAGTTCACATTGGAAATTAATTTGTCCGGGCTCATTACCCTTTGAGACCTAACTGTCAACACTTGAGAAGAGCCTTTTTTGTGAATTACCTTTATCAGACTCTCTCTTCTTCTTTTTTTCTTGATCTCCCTTTCCTTGTTAGTTTGAACAGTTTGAGGCTGCAATGAGTATGCAACCTGATCTTCCGTCTAGATCTTCATCAAATGGATCTCCAGACAGAAGAGGTGAAAGAGAGGGAATTTCAAATAAGGCGCAGCTTATAATGTCACATCCCGAAAATACACCAAATACATCATTCAATGGGGAAGCTGGAAGCTTGGAAAGGCCTTCACATGATCGTTTAGAATACCTCACAAGTAAGATTGAACATCTTGTTTGCGTGCATCTCAAAAATGGAGGATTTGATGGTGGTATACTTCATGCTGTTGATATCGAGAAGGATGGTGAGGCTCCGAATCATTTTTTTTTTCCCTTATAGATGTAAAGTATTGAAAGACACAAATTTTTCTTGCTATTTATAAATTTTCTTGAAAATTTCAGAAATCATTATAAAGGTGCCAGACACGTTTAAAGAAGTTATGTCAAAAGGGCGTTCTAAGACAGAGATTTTTACTGCAGATGACATTGAGCAAGTTGAAGATTTGGTGTGTGCTTGCTTTTATTAACTAAAGGGAATTTTTTGTTTGTTTTATGTTAATGGCAATGCATTACATGGCGGGGAGATTACTTTGAGTTTTGACATTGTCATTCCTTTTATCATTGATTTTGGTGTCAGGGTCTCTATGTATCCAGGGACGGCATGTTAAATGCTGTTCAGAGTGAGAAATCTTATCATGTTGATCTGGGAACCGAGCTGAAACTCGGGGTACGTGATGAAGATGTTCCACGAGGTCCAAGTTCAGAGAATGCGTTTGATGACCGTTGGAATAGGTATACATACATCTATATATAATTTATTGGATGTTCGATATGCTTGTCAGCAAGATCTTTATACCATGGTTTCTTAGCTGAACATTTTAGAGGAGAGAATGGTGGGAATGAATAGATTATTTTTCTCCCTTATTTGTTTTTCCATAGTTGTGCCTCCCTTATTATACCTCTCATAACACGGCTCCTTACTGGTCACATGCTCAGCTGATCCGTTTCTTCTTGTATGGGATGCGACAGGTTTATGGTGAATGAACTGATTGGACTGACGAGCACTTTCGATGGCTTAGACTTGAGAGAGGTTGAGCCTCAGACTAGAGAGCTGGAAGAGCAATTTGCAACTTGATTCGTACGTTTTTGTTGTTGTTATAAGTCCAAATTTCTAATTGTTCATGCATGCAGGAAAGAAGCCTTCAGTTTAATGAGAATGAAGACGAATTGCTGAGTCATACTTCACATCTTAGTGGCGAGAGTGGCGAGAGCATGAAAGATCCGGTAGATGGTGTATGATTGATTTCTTCTTTTGATAGTACTTTCTAGCAGAACAATTATTGATATTGCCATTCATTTCCATTCAGAATGAGATAGATCAGATATCTCGGAAGGCTACTAATGTAGATAATGACTGCCCCATCGATATTCCAACCTACAGCTATGGCCCCCATTCGTTTTATATGAACGGGCTTCCAGAGCCATCCCGGGGAGACGTTGTAGGACTGGCTGGAGAAAACGGTACCGGGAAAACTACTGCTCTTAGAATGTTGGCTGGATACTTTCAACCGAATCTTGGCCAGTTAAAGGTAAATAACTTTAGAAGCAATCTCTCAAAGCTAATGATATAAATAACAAAGGGATATGACTCATTGGCAGAATCAAAATTGATTTTGAATTCTTAGATGTATGATTCCTTTTCCTCTTGGCAGAATCCTCCGTGGCAAGACATTTTGACTCACTTCAGCCGGTTGTCAGCAATCCGAAGCTTCTTAACCCAAATTCAACGAAATAATCTAAAGGTTGTTATGAAACAACAGAATATCGAAGACCTAAGAAAATCTAATGAAGGTTCTGTCGGTAATCAGCTTGAAAAAATCAACGAGAGAGGGGATCGTATGATGCAGATCTGTGGCGATTTGGATTTGACCGATGATGTCTTGAAACTTCATCCAGTATCCCTGACTGATGGAGAGCTTCAGCGATTTGCTATTCTCAAAACTGTCTTGCAGGATGCTGACGTTTATATCTTTGATGAAGTATCCACTTTCTTGAATGCGAAACAACAGTACAGAGCTGCTGAACTTATACGTTCTGCTGTCAGGCCAAACAGGTTTGATGTCTGAATGTCTTTGTATTGATTCTGTCTCTATCATATTATTTTTCTTCACATTTATTTTGTTTTGTAGGTACATTTTTGTTGCGGAGCATGACCTATGCCTCCTCGACTATATGGCGGATAGAATCTGTCTTGTATGTGGGACACCTGGAATATACGGTGAAGTGCACCTCCCCCACACCATGAGCGATCACTTGTGGGCTGTTATTCCCCGAAAACACTTCAAGGTATATTTCTAATTGCAATCATTATTGTAATTCATCATCTTTCACTAGAGAAGCGGTGGACGTTTGTGACTTATATGGTGAATTTTGTTTTTTTTCCAAGGCTCCACAAGAGACTGATGGCGAAGTGACGTCCTATACATACCCAAACATGAGTAAGACCGATGGAGATTTCAAGCTGGAAGTGATGGGAGGAGAGTTCACAGACTCTCAGATTATTGTAATGCTCGGGGAGAACGGTACAGGGAAACCATTCATCCGGATGCTGGAATCGGGGATGCCGGAGTTTGAGGTGTCCTACAAATTGGAAATTGATGAATTGAAGTATGAAGGTACGGTTAGGCAGCTGATGATAGATGCGAATATTGATGATGCACAGTTTGTATCGGAGGTTGTGGGAGAACTCAAGATCGAGAACCTGTACGGTAAAGCCGTAAGTGAGCTCTCGGTTGGAGAGAAAGAGAGAGTTGTCATAACTCTCTGCCTCGGTAAGCCTGCAAACATATACCTAATTGACGAGCTAAGCACCCATCTCGACAGTGAACAGAGGATCGAAGCTTCAAAGTCAATTAAAAAGTTCATCCTACATGCACACAAAACTGCCTTTATCGTGCTCCACGACCTCATGATGGTGAACTATTTGGCTGACCGAGTCATAGTGGTTGAGCCATCCATCAAGAAGTGTATCAAGGCACATCCTCCCCAATCCGTTTTAGACGGGATGAGTTTTTTTCTGTCGGTAAGTGGACACTTTGAACGGAATCAATACTCTCTAATATGCACATACTAACCTAACTTGCTCCTTCTTGCCAGCACATGAACATGACATGCAGACAGGATGCGCCTAACCTCTGGCCAAGGCTCAACAGGCTAGAGTCCACCAAGGACAAGGAGCAGAAAGCTGCATGTTTATACCACTACTTGGACACGGAAGAGAAGGCTCCAGGCTTATACTTGACGGAGGAAGAGAAGTTGAGAACCTTTTATTTTTTTATGTCGTGAGATGCTGATCTCGGGTTCTTGCAAACATTATCCTAGTTTTTTTATGTTAACATTTTAATTGATAAAAAACACAGATTTTTTTTTTTCCGCCCTAAAAAAAAANTTTTTTTTTTTCCCCCCTAAAAAAAAAAAAAAAAAAAACACAGATTTTATAGATGTCAGATTCTAATAGATGTCAGATATTATTTTCGTTTTCAATTTTTATTTTTTTATCTACGCAATCGACTAAATCCGACCCGGAAAATAGCTCAGAAACCCTTAAACCCTAAAATGTCCGATCAAATTTGATTTTCCTTCTTCCTCTTCTCCGATATTTCCAGGCGATGGCGTTTCCGAAAATGTTAGGCAGATTCTCTTCTCGGATAAAGCCTCTATGCCAAAATCTCAGCAACAGGAATGCCAATGTTTCATCAATCCCATCTCCCGTCAAATCTGCATCACCGTCGTCAGCAACTAGTCGTCTCAATCGGTCTTCAAGGTCTGTGTTTTGTATAATTTCGCTGTCAATGGATGAAAATATTTGGAATTTAAACAGCGATTATGATCATCAGTCTTGGGTATAGTCTGAAATGAGGGACCTATGTCGATTAGTTGCTAATAGTCTGAAATCTGAATCAGCTGCGTATTCAAAGTCTTTCTAAGGAATTTCACAAATCTGGGTTAACTTGTTGGATGGGTTTTAATCAGATTACCAGTGGAGTTGAGTTCGATTATATTAATTCAACTAGTTTGATTGATTGTTTTAGTTTAATTCAATTGGTTAAGAGATGACTATTATTTTAGTCTTTTAAAAAACTTAAATAGGCCGTTGTGTTTGGACTTTTGAGAGAATTGGTCCCAATTAGTGTAGGCTTTGGGAAGCCATTAGACCTTTAAAGTCCCAATTTAAATGTGGGACTACCATCTGAAAAGTTAAAACTCAAATTTTATGCATAAAAAGTACATAAGCTATGATAGGATTAGAGTCATAAATTAATCTTCGGAAAAACTGTCTTCTTTCTCTAAAACTTTTTTACTTGTAGATAATTATTTAGTATTTATATAAAATAAACACTGTATATACTTAACATATCATAAGAAGGAGGACAGTACCGTTAAATTTAAAATAATGCAATCGCTATTACTTGGCGTTATCTAATTGTTTATATCGAAGATATTGAAACAGAATCTGTTGCTAATAACATGAATTCGAAATTGCGTAGCTCCTAAATTGCTTGAACTGAAAGATAGCCATTTTTGTTCTTTATCTTTTTCTCCTTTATCAGTAGTTAGTATTAAACATATAAGAACTCTTTAGTTTGAATTTAAATTTTGTAGCTTTGTGACCCTCAAGTTTGACACACCATCGTTTGTAACCTCGGGAAACGGAAACGACGCCGTTATAGATGACAATTTTGAATCAAACGCAGTCTCTATCTTTTTCTTTTTTTTTTGTTCAAACGCAGTCTCTATCTCTAAACGTAATTTTCTAAACAAAGTACGTAGTCACAGCCGACACAGCTTATTAAAAAACTTAATAATAAATTTGATATTGAGATAAATGTATATGTATATTATATTCTGTCCTTGTAAATTGCAATAGTTTACTTTTTTTTTTTTTTTTTTTTTCNTTTTGTCGTCTGCAATAGTTTACTTAAGAATTAAGAACCGTTCAAAACGAAAGGAGGCAAAATTTATTCTTTGAAAAAACAAATACAATCTCCTTGACAAAAACCTGTGATTGGCTTTGCATGAATTCAAATAATAAAGAGGAATAAATGGGATCGGATCATATAGAAATTATGGAAGTTAATTAAAATTAGATTAATGTGTAAGAGACAAAATAAAAAGGAAATGGTCCAAAATGTGTAAGTATAGAACAGAGCACAATCAGAGGTAGTTCAGGTTCGGTGTCATGTAGTAAAACCCTTGTGGGCCCGTAACAACCCACACCATCCCTCTAATCATTATCTCTCTAATTTCACCCCTTTTTTTTTACTTTTCATTCATTATTACTACAAAATTCTAAAATTAAATTAAATCTTCAGATCATGTGGTCCTCTATAACAAATTCCCACGACGCATGATCCCACGATTTCTGTGAATCGAAATTTTAAAATTTGATTTAGAATATAGTACTAGTCAAGTATTTTAGATTGGGGACATGTTAAATGCTAACCATTTGAACTCCAATTAGTTTTTTGTCAAGATATTTCAATATTTAGTTTATTGTTTGAATCTGATTACTGATTAGTGTTTGATTAGTTGAGAGAATAGTTTCTTCATTGTTTTACTTTTCTTTTGTGTGGTTCCCAGGCGTCCTTTGACGTTAGCTCTGTCACCGTCACGGGACACATCATCAACGGCGGCTAATGCCGTCACAGCTTCAATCAGTCTCCTCCTGTCACACTAGCACCCACACTTTAACTATATACTTTTTTTTTTTTTGGCCGTCAACAACTATTCTATAGTTATTGTATGATATTAAAATTATTATCCATGGATTAAAAATTATTAAGAGAAAAGAAAAAGAAAAAAACTCTACCAAAACGACAACGTTTAGTGATGGTTTTCACTTTTTTTAGCTCGGGGTAGGTGCCGGCATGAGCATGATGATGTACGCCGGTGATTTCTCAGATTTCATAGTAATAATAGAAAGTTTTTATATTATAAAAGTACTAAACAAACCGTATTTTATCAATTTCTAGCGAATTCTGAATACTAAGGGTAAGGTATACATACTTTTTATAGTTTTCGTTTGAATCAATGCTTCGTGTATTTGTAAATATTCGAATTTTGATAAGGAACAAAGTCTGTTTAGAAAAAAGGAATAGTCCTTTCTACCTGATCATAGAAATATCAAATACATATATATTCTACAATAAAAACAAAAAAAATACAATTCATAGCAGCTCAAAATACCACGATAAATGGCTAGGAAATTTTCCATTTTGGGTTGGATAAACCTGAAAGAATTTCTCAATTTTTTATTCTAAACAAGAATAGAATTTCTCAATTGCGTACTTAAACAAGATGTCGTAGCGCTATGCGCTAACATAACTATGCTTTAAACAAAACAAAAAACATAACTATGCTAATTTGTTTTATGTATAAAGAGCGAAGTTTTATAGTTTATGCGATGACATTTTTTAATGACATAGCAATAATTCGTAATATGGTTTCATTTAAAATAGAATGCATCGTGCGGGACACATTTCATTAAGAAAATTTCATGAACGTTTTAAAAGGACATTTAGATTTTAGCAAAAAAAAAGGACATTTAGAAGAAAAAAAAGGGACAATGTTTTGCCGTATTCGTTATTGGAGTATAATGTATGCATACTTAATTTAATCGCTCCTACGTCAATAGTTTAGAGACAATGACCCTAAATTTCATCTCTTAGCTCGTAACCTATAATATTAGATTGCTAGCGACCCATCAATTGTATTTGGACACTGAACTATTAATCCTAAATTTTCAAAGTATAGTTGGGTAAAACACAAATATATTTTTTTAAAACACACAAATATATGCATTATTGTGATACTATTAGCATACCATGAAACGAACTCATATGGTTTATAAAAAAAAGAAGAACAAATTGATTTTATTTTTGTCAACCCACAGAAACACTTGAGCAATCTGGTTTCTGTAATTGTTATTTATGTTTTCATAATGACACCGATACAATGAATTGTCTCTTCCGTCATTAAAACTGTGTTTTTTTTTCCGAGGTTGCGTATTAACTTTGCTAAATGGGTTCTTCAATTCCGAGGAAAATATTGCATTAAATATCACCAGAACGGTAACTTACATTTATTATCATTTTGAGTAAAACCAATAAATAAATGTATGTGTAATTAATTATTGTACCAGGAACTTCCATAATTTAATTCTCCCGTCGTTAAAAACTAAAGGCAACGAAATCTAAAAGCATGATCAATTGAGAATTGTAAGGGTTTTTATAGTATTTTTTAGAATTTATATAATAAAAAAAATGTTAAAAAGAGTAGAGTCGATTCTTAATTAGGAAACACAAGAACCGACTCTTATGTGCCACGTGTCTAATTCATGTTAATTTGGATGAGAAAAAAAAAGGGTATCTTATTCAACCATCATTACAATTATACTTTCAACNATATTTTTTTTTCTCTTTCGATAAAAACCGATTTTTTTTTTTTTTTAAAAATCCCTAATAGAGTTCTCATTTGGAGCACCAAAATCTAAAATTTTTATGAAAAATTCTTAACTCTAAATTTATAATTAAAAAATAAGTAAAATCATTTTCTAAGTTTCTCAATTAATCATGCTCTAATACTACTCCTTTACCCAAAAAAAAAAAGAAGAGAAACTAAATTTATATAACAGAAAAACTCAAAATCACACAAGTAAAACTGAAACAACAATTTTCATAATAGTATGGTTTGATCTACCTCACGATATATACACACACACGTTAACGTGGCCATATGTATAGATCATGATGTAAAAATAGCGTAGGAACAGTGAAAACGGGGTCCACTACAGTACATGCCATTTCCAAGCTTCTACTTGCTGCAACCATATTTTTCTTACCCATGCAGGTCCAAAGTGTACAACCATTAGCATGAAAAAGGGTATCTTATTCAACCATCATTACAATTATACTTTCAACTTCCGC
>OVAY01002647.1:0-16166 GCA_900406395.1 Kernera saxatilis | reverse complement strand
AGGTGAATGTCAGTCGTTTGTTTGATCAGTATAAATCAGAGTTCGATAAACATTATCTAGCTTGATAAGGATGACAATATTTTCTTGCCTTATGCTTAGATCGAGATGTAGAGACAAAGGGATTACAGGAATAGATGATTCCAGTACAAGTGGGAGATTGTTGGGAATGTCCTGAAATCATTTGTATTTCTCTAAATTAAAGTTGTATGTCGAGGTTTGACAATCGTATAATATTAGGTGATTATAATGTTTTCATAGAAACTAATTATAATCTATGGATCTAAAAGTCCGTTGCTAATATTATTCGATCCTATAGGATCACACACCTAAGCAAACTAGATCAATAAAACATGATGGGGTTTCATGTTTAATAGTATATATATATATATATATATATATGTGATATATATATATATATATATTATATTAATGTGTATATATGTGTTAATGGGCTTGGCCCAATGCCTTAATTAAGTGGCTATGCCACGTGAATTAGGTTAAGTGTTTATCTTATATAAAGACATAATAAGACACTTAATCATATACACATCCTTGCAGCCGTTTGTGAACGTGTCAAGCAAGTGAAACCCTAAATACTAAAAAGACGAATAGTTCATCTAGAGATTTGATCTCGACGGCACTAGCATCCCGTTCTGATTTAGTTTGTGTGCGTGTGGATACCGGTAGAGGCACGACACTTGGAGTGCTACAAAACCTCAAATCGTTTCTATTCACCAATTCCGCTGCAGAATATCCAGATATATTCGAAACTCTGTAGATCTAGATTTATTTCAGTATTTGCATAAAATCCTGGCAATTGAATTCGTAATTAATATTTATAAGGCGTTATAAACCGGTACGAATTCCTACATGTGCCCCCTCACCATCAATAAAAATTCAAACCATTAATATAATACATGGAAGATTAGTTGAAAATAACTACTTAATTTGATCATTTTAAAATTCTTTATAGGTTTGAATTCACTTATTTATTAAAGAGTTATTTGATGCATTGATTTGTAAGCACCTATACATTAACTAAATCCCGAAAAATATAATAATGGTTTTTTTTTTATAGAAAACATAAAGATAATAATGATGATCGATAGATGGTCATGGCATAATAATTAAAAACGCGAGAATGATAGTATTAAGTTATTAAATGTAGGCTGATTTTCATCCAACGGTTCAGAAATAGCCACGTGTTAACCAAAGGTCTTAAATACGACATACACATGCAGCTACTCGTCCTCGAGCAAAGAAAGAGAAAGAGAGAGAGTCTTGAGAGAGAGTCTTGAGAGAGAGTCTTGAGAGAGAGTCTTGAGAGAGAGTCTTGAGAGAGAATTGCTCACAGCATTCTCAAGAAGGGGAAGAAATATTAGTAAGAGAAAACAAGATTAGAGAAGAAATTGGAATCCGAAGATGGAGCTGAATCTGTGTTTGGGTTTGCCAGGAGGCGGAGATACGACGGCGACCGTGGGCGGAAACAAGAGAGGGTACTCAGAGACGGTTGATCTGAAACTGAATCTGAACAATAAGCCTGAGAAGAGCAAAGAAAGATCTCTTATCTCCAACGACAACACTTCTTCTATTTCTCCTAAGGATCCAGCCAAGCCTCCTGCCAAGTAAGTTTACCAAGAAACAATTTAATCTTGCTGTTTAACAAAATAATCAAACATTAAACTGTTATTCTTTTTCTTGGATATGAACAATTGAAAGATACTCGTTGATATTAGTGTATACTACTATTTTGTTTCACAATCGCATACATGTTATTATTTGTTTTATATTTTGTTTTGGGTATATTGCACTAAATGATCATGAACATTTAGGTAAATGAGTTAGGACTTTTTTTATTCGCTAAAAACATAAATTAGCTAGGTGTTATTTTTCTAAATCTTAACATGTTTTTGAAAATATAATAATATCATAGTTTACTCTAAATAACATGCTAATTATTAAATAGTATGTTGTATAAAGAATAGGAGTTCTATTAAGTGTTTTCTTTTAAATTAGAAAAATGTTAATTTAAATAATTGACCTTTTTTAATATGTTTTGATAGGGCACAAGTTGTGGGTTGGCCACCAGTGAGATCCTACCGGAAAAACGCAATGGTTTCGCCATGCCACAAACCAAGCGGCGCCTCAATGTCGGCCACAGCGGAGGCGGCGTTTGTGAAGGTGTCGATGGACGGAGCACCGTACTTGAGAAAGATAGACTTGAAGATGTACAAAAGCTACGATGGCCTCTCTAATGCTTTATCCACTATGTTTAGCTCTTTTACCATAGGTAGGTTTCACTTAACCACACAATTATTTATTTTATAAAGAGAGTAATATTACTATTGTTTGTAAATGTGAAAGTAAATTTTATCCTAATTATTAATGAATTTAAAAATGGGAAGGTAACAATAATAAAGGAGGAGAAGGAATGATAGATTTCATGAAAGAGAGGAAATTGATGGATAGTTCCGAATATGTTCCATCCTATGAAGACAAAGATGGTGATTGGATGCTCGTTGGCGATGTTCCTTGGGAGTATGTCTTTTCTTCTTATATATATATATATTGTGTACTACAGAATTTAAATACGAGTTATAACACGGTTTTAACATTAATACAAATCACTAAATTATAAATCTGAGTCTATATGTTGATATATATAGGGATCTCAAGAAATTAACTTGTAAGCCATATTGTCTAGTTAATCAAAAATAAATATTGGTTTTTTCTTTTTAATTAGATGGAAATATTTGATCACTACAGAATTTGGAGCCGGTTTAGTTTAGAAAATCGTATTTTGTAATTTAATCAAACTTTTTAAAAATATTTACGTGATTTTCATTTGCAAATATAACTTATATCAACATGCAATTTCGTATAAATGACAATGACTTTGCAAGTTTTATCATATATAGTTTTAAATTTAGGAGAAATAAATCTATTTTGTCCGAAGATTAATTTTCTTAATTGGGCTATTTTTCCCCAAACTTCTAAGTTTTAATATAAAATGTCTTAACATATTTGATATTCGTATCTTTTTACTTCGATAACAATAGGTGTTAATTATGTTATAGGATGTTGGTTGAATCATGTAAGCGCGTACGCATAATGAAAGGATCTGAAGCTATTGGTCTCGGTATGATATTTACGTTATCATAATATATTGAATTATTGTTTCACATTTATGTTAATTTTAAAGTAATTCTATTCATTTCCTTAAAGCCCTGCTTTTATGTTAATATATTGAAATTTTCTTAGTTTTTATCTATTTTGAGTATTTTTGTGTGGTTAATGTAAAAATTTCAGCTCCGAGAGCAATGGAGAAGGGCGAGAGGAGAGCTTGAAAAGAATAATTCACCATATGATATAGTTATTATAGATTTTAATTATTTACCACACTGATGGTGTTATTTAAATGGTTCTTTACGATGAAAAACATTGTTTCAGTTTCTACTTAAATTGTCTGTTTTTGATCTGGATGTGGTATATATGTAGATATGAATTATAATATATGTGTGTAAATGTGTAATGAACTCAGCTGAAGTTAAAAGGTGTGAGACATTTGTATCGGAGAAAAATTAATAAACTTGAACCCCTATATTTCTTTTTTTTTATGTATTAATCAGTTTATATAATACGTTGGATACCTGGAACTTTTTTGATAATACATTTGTTTTCTAATTGGTAAAAATATTGTGTTTTTTTTGGGAAAGTTTTGCGAAAATGCTATATTGCTCCATCGGTGGTTTCATATAATCTATACACTTCTCTTGTTTTATTTGTGTGTGTGTGTGTGTGTGGTAAAGTCATATCTCTTGTTAATTAATCAATTACATTTGTATCATTTTCATTTTCTTGGATATATAACTTAGTAAACTTACAACCCTTAATTTTGTTTTTTTTTTTGTATTTCTACAATTATACATGTATATGTATTTATTTATGATTGTGTGTATATATATTACCCAAAAAGGGTTTGTGTAGATATATTAATTTTTCAACTGAGTAAAAAATGAAAAAGATTATCATTTGTTAGAAATTATAGCGATAATTTGGTGGCGTTGAGTTGGAGAAAATAGAGGATAGGACCCATATATGGGAGAGCATATTAGAAAAGCAAATTCTGAACCTTGATGTATTTCTTATCCTTTGGTTCTACTTTAAAATATTTAACAGAAATCCAAATTAAAAAAAAATATACTATATTAGAAAAGCAATTTATTTATAGTTTTCTCCTCGGGTTCTTGGTAGTTACTTAATTAAGGTAGTCATATCATAAGTAGTCTTCTACAATTTGGTTAGCTTTAAATTGATGTTCAATGTATGCACCTCTTTAGAGGAAAACTAATTAAATAGTGGATACCCACAAATAAATTGCAAAATGTAAAATTTTAATGAATAGATATAATAAGCACATGGAGGTGATGATGAATCCGAAACAAATCAATCAAAATTTAAATGATGAATGTATTTTCCAATGTACATGTATGTGTGAACACAAACATTTGTACAACTTAACAGTAACCCACAAACATATTCTTGGATCAGGGAGTCTTGTTTCAGCAGCATCATGTTCAATGTTTTAATAGAGTCAATAATTAATCGACAAGTTGGCACTTAGCAACCTTTTTAATATTTCTTTTACTTTTTTTATTTAACAAAATATAATAAATTATTTTTTAATCTTTTGCAGGAGGTGAGTCGAACTCCAGTGAGTAAAACCACATAATAAGTTGATTTTAACAACTTAACTAAAGACATTTCCATAATTCTTTTTTTTCATTTAAAAAATATATCTAAATAATACCCCAAAACAATACTACACACCTTCTATATTTTTACCTACTTTTTTTTTTCAAATCACTTGTTTCTTTTGTGGTATACCTATTTTTTTTTTAAATATAGATTTTATTCCAACCAATATTCTGAATAGAATATATTCCAATTAGCATATTCTTAAAACTATTTGACTTAGGGTCTTTCAGAGCGAGTGCTCAAACCAAGTCTTGATATTATACTTGATGTTGAAGATACGTTCCGATTTCTCATAGGCATGGACATGGCCGGACAAAACTAAGTCGACCTTTCTGTTAACCAACCACGAGTCAAACATTATGACATGTTCACATTCCATGTATGGAGAGGGGGATATTAAAAATATTGATAAATATCATGTAATTATCACTAAAGGCTCTAATTGATTTGTACTAGAAATGCGCGTTTTAGTTTATTTTTTTCAGTTTTATTTTAAACATTTATTTTGTGTGTGTGTTTTTTTTGGATAATTTATTTGTTCTCACTAAAAGAGTAAGTAAATGAATTTGATATTTGTAATTCTTTAGATTTGTATATACTTGTTGTTTTTGGATTAAATATAAACTATTTTTTTCGTCGATAACAATAAAATTTTAAAAATGTGTGGATTCAAGTGGTGATATATATATATATATATATATTTTTTTATTAACAACTTTATAGAATGGAAATGATTCAGAAATCCAAACCGGTGGTAGTTAAAAGTGGTGACATATAGTTGTAAGAAGTTTTATAGCGGTAAGTAAAAGTTAGTAGTATGATAAGTGATGATAGTTAAACAATAAATAAATGCAATTGATGATATTTTAGATAATACAGTAAATAAATTTCTCTCTCTAATTAATATATTATAATAATATGATTAAAACTAGACTTGTTCACAATTCTGCATTAAAAATATAAAACGACATTCTTTGTGAAAAAAAAAAAAAAACATTACAATGATATATATGATTTTTTAAGCACAAAATATGTGGAGTTTGACCAAATTTCTAAGCAGGAAAATTTTCTTACAAGCTTAGTTTCGAGTAAATAACTTAAAAATTTCCACCGCAATTTTTTCGAAAATGTAAACGCCAAACCAAACCATGATTACAAAAACAATTGTATATTTGCAAACTCTAACGCAAAACCAATAGAAAATTCTCCTTTTGTTAAAATTATGGATTCATCTGAAAAAAGTTATACACTGGATATAAGTAATAAAAATAACTTACTTCCGAGGACATAACAAAACTGATACAAATAGATTGCCAAATTTAACAGAGAAATTTTTTAATAATTAATTCATATTTACAAGATCAATTAGTGAACTTATTTCGGCCAAGTTCGAATCACTTGTTACCGCAGCAGAAACGGAGCTCAGGCTCTCGGCCCATTTAGCTTATAAGCCCACTCAAATCCCAAGGCCCACTATTCTCACGCTACGTACAATGACCATGCCGGTGTCTTGTGATCAATGATCCCCAAAACTTGACTTCAACTTTCTCCTTTTACAAACTTCCCTGCAACAGTCACAAGATTACAGAGAAGGGTTTCACACGACGAGCATGTTAGCCGGTAAAGTAACCACGGTTCACGTTTTAATTTAGCAGGAGTTAGAAATGTAGCGGCTTGAGTTCTTTGCTTTGATTAGAGTAGAACAGAGTAGACTAGAGAGGTTTCGAGTCACCTTTCAAAGCTGGAGTTTCTTTTTCGGCTTGTGCAAAAAAGTGTTTGGCTTTGTGTGCTACTTCGGCTTCAAGAACTGCCTCAAGCATTAAATCAGATCCTCTTGCACTCTCTGTAACCATATGAATTAAGATAAAGTTTCAGTATTTTTTACTCAAACAAGGCGGAAAATGGTAGCGGGAGAAACTTCGGTTTCGAAAACTATGGTCCAGAACATTGGGAAAGAAAAGACAATAATGACGAATCAGAAATTCTTTCTACCTTTGCGATGAGGGAGCAACTTTGCCATCTCAGCTGAAACTGGAAGAACAGGTGAGAGATCTGAATCACTACTTAGAGTGTGACTTTTGTTACTGACCGTCTCAGATAATCGTGCAAATGTTGTTGCTTGGGCGTGCAGGTTAACTGAAGCCGACGAAGAGCCACTAAATTCTTGAGCCTGTATGGACATAACAAGAGAAAAGTGTGTATGTCACAATTATATTTTAAAAACAAAAGAGAGAAAACAAATGTATCAAGAAAGACCTTTGTCCAGTGATCTGCACTCTTCTGTCTTTCTTCAACATTGACCGGTGTAACATTCCCTAAAACCGACAGAACCAGATAAGAAACAACAAGGACAACAAGCAGGAAAAGTAGTGAGTGGTTTATACCATTGGTGCTTGGATTAGATTCTGGAGGATTGTTATCCACTCTTCGAGTCAAAGGACTGGAATTAAATAGAGAGAAACTTGCTCCATGGCTAATAGCATCCACTTGTGCTCGCAAATCTTGAACTTCTTTCGAAATCTAAACAAGTATATGAGAGTGAGTAAGATCACAAGACTTGCCTACAAGGAAAATTTGATCTTTTCACGCTAATTCTTACATAAAACCAACTAATTTAGCTACCATTCTACATACAACCCTCAAATTCACTACACAAGTCCCTTTGATTGAAGATCAAAGAATGTTGAAATTGGAAATTCAAGAACAGAAAAAAGGAACCTCTTGCATTTGAGGTTGTTTCATGACACCGTCAATGTGGCCACGAGCCATTTGAATGTAGCCAATTGCTCGTCCGAATAATCTTCCTCCTGCTCTAGCAATAATCGGAAGATCCTTCGGCCCTGGAAAATTTGGAATTTCACGGAGTCAAATGATATCTAATTCCCATTCGATCTTCCAATTAAGTATCTAAGCCTTCCGCTTAACACTCAAATCAGTAAGAAAAATCATGCGATTAAAGCACCACACAAATTTGGCTGAAGAACACAGAGATCGAAGCTGGTACAGTCTCGATAGAAATATTGACACGAGATTGAAGAGACTAACCTACAACAGCAGCTGTGGCGCCGATGATGATTAATATCTCACCGTAAGAGAGCCCAAGCATCGCTTCCTTCTCCGGCGTATCGTCGGTTTCTCCTCCGTTCCTCTCGCCGCCTTTAGTTTCTGCATCGGTGAAGGGAGAATTCTTACAAGGCCGAGATATAACTTATTGGGCTTATATTATTTGGGCCTTATAGCCCAGTTATTGATATTTTATTTTAAATGTTAATATAAACTAAAGTCTTTTAAATTATTTCATAATGTTTCTTTTTGCCCTTTTGAAGAAGAACGAATCTACTTCTCGTGGACAGTCTCTGAAAGCGTAAAATCCAAGAATGTTTTTGATTCTTCGCCGGCCGTAGGGATTCTTAGAAACTCCGGTGAAATCTTATCGCCGGGTCGTTCGTAGTCACTTTTGAAATTTTTCTTCGCTACGATTTTTCCTTCACTTTCCCGAGAAACCAAACAGTTTCCCTTTATTTTATTCCGGAGAAAATGGAATAAAACCTCGCCAAAGTTGATCTGAGAATTTTCAATACTTAGATCGGGTTTTGGTATTTTGTGTGATTTCCTTTACTTTTACCCAGAAGATTAGGTAGTTTTCTTTTCGATTTCTTCGAAGAGGAACGAAGAGAGAGCGACCGATGAATACGGATTTGAAAATTCGCAATCAGTAATCGAAGATCTACTAGTTATGGATTTCTTAGAACTAGAAGCGATCGAGGGTTTACGCTGGTCATGGAACTCATGGCCGACTACAAAATCCGATTGCAAATCTCTCGTTGTTCCTCTGAGCATCATGTATACTCCATTGATGCAGTTCTCCGAGCTTCCCACGATTCCTTATGATCCGTTGATTTGCTCTCGATGCGGCGCAGTGTTGAACCCTTACGCTCGTGTGGATTACCAATCTCGAATCTGGGCTTGTCCCTTTTGTTTGCACAAAAACTCTTTCCCTCGCTCTTACGCCGGAATCACCGAGACCAATCTCCCGGCGGAGCTTTTTCCGACTTACAGCGCCGTCGAATACTCACCGCCGCGTAAATCCGCGTCCACCACCACTCCGACGGCTGCTTCAACCGCGAGCTGGAGTAATGGGATCGGTCAAGGGCTACAACCGTCGAGATCGATGTCTTCCGCTTCATCTTTTGCGTCTCTCGCTTCTACCGTTGGCGGAACTGGTGGTGGCAGCTACGGCGACCTTGGGCCTGCCTTTGTGTTTGTGGTTGATACGTCTATGGCGGAGGAAGAGTTACGGGCTCTGAGAAGCGAGCTTTTGCTAGTGATTGAGCAGTTGCCAGAGAATTCCTTGGTGGCTTTGATTACTTTTGATTCCATGGTTAGGGTTTATGATTTGGGTTTCTCTGAATGCTCTAAGGTTGTTGTTTTCCATGGCGAACGTGAGCTTACTCCAGAGCAGGTAAAACCTTGATCTGTGGCTCTGGTTAAAGCTTCTTTGTTGCACAAATGGTGGGATCTGATTAAAATCAGACCTCTAGATTGCAATCGTATAGTTAGATACAATAGATGATTGTGCTCTTATCTTCTGATTTTTGTTTGAATCACATAGTTTGAAGATTAGAAGTGTGTTGAACTGTTGATGTGTAGTTTGGTTGCTTGTGTGATTGAGGCTTTTTGGTGTTTCTCGTTGTTCTTGAGCTCGAAATCTTCTGTTTATTGTAAATGGATTGTTTCTTCTTCTGTAGCAGTGTTTCCTTTTGTGTTCAATTTGACAAAGTTTCTATCTTTTTCATGAAATGTTTTTGATCAGATCCAACAATTTCTCGGACTTGGATATTCGAAGCAGCTTCATCATGGAAAGATGTCAGCGATTCGGAAGCAGAGTTTCTTGCTTCCGTTGGCGGAGTGTGAGTTTAACATAACATCTGCTTTGGAAGAAATCATTCCATTGGTTGATGTCAAACCAGGTCATCGGCCTCATAGGTCAACCGGTGCTGCGATCTCAACAGCATTGGGACTGCTCGAAGGATGTTGTGTAACAACAGGTGCTCGGATTATGGTTTTCACATCAGGACCCACGACAAGAGGCCCTGGGATCATCGTGGAATCGGATTTAAACCATTCGATCAGAACCCACAGAGATATTATCACTGGTCAAGTGCCTTATTATGACAAATCTTGCGGGTTTTACAAGAAATTAGCAAAGCGGCTCTGCGATTCGTCTGCTGCTCTCGATTTGTTCGCTTGCTCTCTTGACCAAGTTGGAGCAGCGGAACTAAGATATGCAGTGGAAATGTCTGGTGGATTTCTCTTACTAGGAGAGACATTTGAATCCGAGCAATTCAAGAAATGTCTCAGACATATATTCAGCCGCGATGTAGATGGGAACTTGAAGATGTACTTTGATGTGTCTTTAGAAGTTGTGACGACTAAGGATATGAGAATCTGCGGGGCGCTCGGTCCGGTTGTGTCACTTAGAAGGAAGAACGATATAGTGAGTGATACAGAGATCGGTGAAGGCGGAACATATATGTGGAAAACGAGTACGGTCACGGATAAGACATGTGTTTCCTTCTTCTTTCATGTAAGCAACGAACAGAATCGAAAACCGCAACCTGGTTCTGCCTTCTTCATTCAGTTCATTACTCGGTATCGGTATGGAAATGGAGGATTGAGGAAAAGGGTTACAACGGTTGCTAGAAGATGGGTCGCTGGAAAATCGCCGGAAATCTCATCCGGTTTCGACCAAGAAACAGCTGCTTCAGTTATGGCACGGCTTGCGATTAACCGAGCAGAGGAGTGTTACGCTAGAGACGTTATTAGATGGTTAGATGACGGTTTAATCCGGTTCGCTTCACGGTTTGGAGATTACATCCAAGAAGATCCATCTTCTTTCAGGTTGACTCCAAACTTCTCGCTTTATCCTCAGTTCATGTTCTATCTAAGGAGATCACAGTTTCTTGACGTCTTCAACAACTCCCCGGACGAGACCGGTTTTTTTCGGTTAATGTTAAACCGAGAAGGAGTGGTAAACTCAATCATCATGATTCAACCAACGCTTCTCCGGTATTCATTCGACGGACCTCCGGTTCCTGTCCTCCTCGACATCCGATCAGTGACCGCAGACGCGATTTTGCTGTTCGATTCATACTTCTACGTGGTGATCCACCACGGATCGAAAATCGCGCAGTGGCGGAAACTCGAGTATCACAAAGACGCGAACCACGAGACTTTCAGGAACCTTTTGGAAGCGCCGGAAATCGATGCGGTGCAGTTAGTGAGTGATCGGATTCCAATGCCGCGTATTGTGCGGTGTGATCAGCACGGTAGCCAAGCTCGGTTCCTTCTCGCTAAGCTCAATCCTTCTGTGACTCAGAAAACAGATCATACCGGTGGTTCAGAGATCGTTCTCACTGATGATTTGTGTCTTCAAGATTTCCTCGACGATTTGCAAACTCTGGCAGTGAAACGCTGAACATTGTCAATCAGCAAACCGGTAAATTGGTTCGGTTTATGAATCGGTTAGGATAACGGTTTTTGACTAATTGGTTATACAAATGATTTACTGGTGGTCAGTGTCATCTTCTGGATGGAAATGGAATTTGAAATGTATCTGATCTTGGGTTGGTTTGGGTCTGATTTATTATATAGAAACGGTTTTGATCTTGTAAACCAATTTCGCTATACCAACGAACCGGGTATATTGATATTTCATTTTCTCGGAAAATATTTGATTCACACGGGGACGAAGAATCCGGATTTACAAACAGAACAAAGAAAGAAAAGAGAAAAGAAGATCCTAAATCCCCAAATTTCAAATGAATCTACACAAACTAAAGCTCATAATCCGCTGTAATCTCCGCGTGCGCCGCTATTGTCACCGGCAACGTTAGAGAGCATTGCTCCGTACGGAGATTCCAGATCATCCGACACAAGATCATCCGTTCCTCTAAACGCAGCGTGCAAGATCACGAGCAAAACGCCGAATCCGACGATTGTAAGCGCTCTGAGCCAGACTCCGGTGATGACGAGCGAAGCGATCGTGAGACCGGCGAGAAACACCGTGACGACGGCGTCGTTAACAGAGAAACCGAAGATAACGAGGGATTCCTCGCGAGCGAAGTAGAGGAAGTACCAAGCGAGACCGACGGCGACAAACGCGAGAATCGCGATCGGGCGTGTGATGAGAGCGAAGGCTAGGAGAAAGTAGATGATGATACTGTAATTGATTCGGAAATGCGTGAGGTTCTGCGTCACGCGTGTGGTTGCGTCGGCGACGGAGGACGGGAAGCTTAAAGAGGATAGATCTAGAAATTCACTCCAGGGACGAGCGGCGCCGGCGATCGATTGAGCGGTTTCTTTGAAGCCGGAGATTACTTGATTCGCCATTTTCGGTTTCTGGATTCCAGAAACTTCTGAAACCCTGGATTCGTTTTGAGTGGAAGAGCAAAGGAGAAGTCAAACTGATTCGTGATGAGCTAAGACTTTACAAACTTCGAAAAGGCCCAACCCCATATAGAAAAGCCCACTAATAAGATTCTTGTGATTGTGCGCTGTGACTCAATATTCCAAAGACTTTGGTGATGATGTTTAGTCTTTTCTACATAAAATTAAGATATATGGATATGGATCCGTTTTTTCGGATCCAAGATATTACTATCTGAATCCAAATCTCTGGATATCCAAAATTTTAGACTGCATATCAGATCTCGGATAATAATTTCATCCCTATTGCTTAGTCTAGATTTGGATATTTATGCTGTTGAAAGCTTACACATTCAGTTTGATTTTGGTGTCGTATACAACTATCCTGACCTCACGAAAGACCGATTTAAGTGTAGAAAAGTATAATAATAAACTAGACACACAACACAATTCAAGAGAAATTTGACGACTTAACCGTAGAGAAGTATATAATAGACCATGCGCACAATTGATATGTTCCCTAGAAAGAGAAGTCAACTCTAGTTGACTGAAGTTGATGTGGCAAAGGAAGGTAAAGACTCTTTGGTGATAAGAGGCTTTGTTGTTGGAAGTTTTTCTTCATAGATAAATAACGAGAGTTTGTATTTTATATTTTCTCATGTTGAATTTGGTTGTTTTTGTGAAGAGAGACGAGATAAGGCATAATAACCTAAAATACAATATGAGTTTCAGATTATGATCGCCATGAGATTATAATTTGTTTTTCTTTGTTATCGTTTAGAAAATCAATATAAAAAAAAAAAAGAAGAGAGAATTTCATAGGGTTTACGGTTCCAAACACTAGCATCAACACAATTCAAGAGAAGCATAAAGATGATTAATTTGTAACAAAGACTGATTTGGTTTGGGTTGACAATAACTAAATATCCATGTGATATGTTCCGATCTTGGTCGAAACAATAAGAACCTAACACATTAACATTTTGGTTGGGAATTAAGATTGCTTATTTTTTTTTTTCATTTTATTATATAGAACAATAAAAAAATTTGGAATCTCACGATTCCTACAAACTTTAAAACGGGAAAGTGGGAGTCATGTCCCTAAATCCCAATTACTAAGAAGAAGCAAATAAACGATAAGACCAAGTCTCCATTTATTTTGTTTGAAAACAATTAAACATTTAAAAGAAATAATTATCACATAACCATGTCTTTATCTTTTAAAAAAGAAAACCATAGCAAGAAATCAATATACCTTTTACAAGTTACAAGTAATCTTGCAGAGACGTTGGCGCTCGTAACGGGGCCAAGTGGCTTTGTCATAGACACGATACTCTCGCATGAAATAGCTGCTCTTCATCAAACAAGGATTGGGGTCGTTCTTCTTCCTGAAGTAGTATCTGAATCTCTTGGACACCCCAATTCCTTCACCCGTCTCCTTGGAGTAGATCGCGAAGTCACCTTGTACGGAGAACCACGATCCCTCGAAGTAGACTCCTTCCGCCTGGTAATACTTTGGATCACGTTTCCCGAAGTAGAACCACTCGCGAGGGTTAAGGTGGGATCTGTCTGTTGCGGAAGCAGCCAAGGCTCTAGAGTGTACACCTCCTCCTCCAAGTCCATGATGAATCTCGGCATTGCAGTTGCTTCCCCTCTAACCTTTGGCCAGAGATAACCCTCCACGAGATCTTCGTCTGTGATACGACATCTTAGCTCCTCCTCGTTTACAAACGCCATATCCAGAAGAGAATCTAGAGAAAAACAAAAAATCATCTTCAAGCCCTAATTAAACATACATATATGTACGGTAGGAATTCTATAAATTAATAAACATGATAAATTAATAAATTTTGTCAGTACTGATTTGGGTCAGTATAAAAATCAACAATACTCGATAAAATATATGATAACAATAAGATCATAAATTATAATTATAAAACTTAAGCATATTTGACCCCAAAAAAAAATCTTAAGAATATATAACTAAAATAATTTAGTAAAATACGAATCATGTGTTGTTTATTTTTTCTTGAAATTGGAATCTCGTTAGAGCTTATCTCTAATTTTTTTTATTGTACCAACAACTTTTAGGGTTGACTTCTCTATTTGTATCGAAAAATTCCGAAAAAATCTGAAGACCGTAAATTGCTTCTCTACGCATGGTTCCAAATGTATCATAGTATCGTTTTTACCTTCATCATCCACATTAACAGTAGTAGCCATAATTTCTTATAAACTTTGAATTTCTGAACATGAACTTCTGAATTTATAGATCATAAAAAATAATTTCTATAAATTAATACTTTTTAAAATTAATAAAAATTTATGGTCCCAATATTATTAATATATAGAAATTTTATTGTACTAGTGATAAAAATCATCTCTATTGCCTAACATTGTGATAAATTATGATAAAAATATATAATACAGAATCGTACACTAATAAATGTTTATTTAAAATGTGTTGCATATCTAACCTTTTTTACAAAAAAAAAATACTAAAAGTAATGACATAATATTATATAAGATAAAATTATATACACAAAAAAATTTAAAATAATAAATATTTTATTTTAAGTTTTATTATTGCTCTCTTAATCTTAATGTGTATCTAAAATTGATTACCATTTTAAAGAAAATGCCAAAAGATAGTAAATAACTATTAAGTAGGATAAAATTATATTTATGAAAAATCTTACAATTATAAATACTATATCATTACAATGTATCAGTGCAAAAACCTTTTACAAAAATCGTGATCTCTTGCCGACATTGTGATGCAATGGGCCGATGGTGGTCCTACTACACGTTTAGGCTAAGCGGGGAAAAGCCCAATAACTCCTCTACTAAATAACTGCAAAAAAAAATATATACGTTTGATGATTTTCTAGAATCAAAGTTGGTCAATTATCAGAATGTAATAAACAAATGGAAGACACGGCAAATGAAAATTTACAGTCAAGTCGTTCACACAAGGAAATTTCCAATTCTAAGACACGTGAAAGGAAAATCTCAAAGAACATATTACAATAATTGAGGAAGAATAAATAACTACATTATCATAAGAAAAAACAAAATAGCTTCTCTTTCTTCTTTCTCTCGCATCTTTCAGAAAGAGAAAGCTTCTTTATCTTTTCATTTGTAAATTTTCTAATCTCGATCAGATCTAGTTTCCGACTTGTTCGGATTTATCTTTTGTAGTGGTTTTACTTTTTAGTTTTCTTTCCCTCACAGTTTCGAGCATGCTATCGGCGGTACGAATCTGTGGAAGGGATGTTTCTCCTCTGCATAATCGGTTTCCTCCTCTCGCGTGAGATGGTAAGACCACGATCTGGGGATGGTGGTTTGAGGATCTTTCTCCAAAATTGATATCGTCCTCTCCATAATCATGTAGAAAGTAACGAAGGAGATAATAGTCTTTTTGGCAATTGCTTTTGTTAGTTAGCTAGATTTATTTTCACACCTGCTAGTTACTTAATTTCACCCATAAAAAGTATTATTCACCTAATTCACCCTAATTTTTAATCACCACTATATTTTTTTTTGTGTGGCATCAATTGATGATGTATAGTTAGTTATATATTTAATTTTTAATATGGTAATATATTTACATATTTACTTACATATATAAATAATAATTCATATAATCAAACATAAAAAACATATAATAACTATTTATATAGTAACTATAGTTTATAGTTAGCTAGTTATGTGATTATATCAGATTTTTAAAAATAGATAACTATTATAAAAATATAATTAACTATTTATATATTAACTTAAGTTAACTATTTAAAATATTTAAATAAATATAGTAAATATTTGTATAGTTACGTATAGTTAACTATATGAAAACTTAAAAATTATAAATAGTTAACATTTTTTAAAGATAGTTGATTATAATGACTAATTATACTAAATAAAATCAGATTTGTTTACATATAGTTAATGATAGTAATTCAATATATATAGTTAACTAT
>OVAY01002646.1:0-16175 GCA_900406395.1 Kernera saxatilis | reverse complement strand
GTCTCGGTGTAATGTTGTTGCTGATTTGGGCTGTGCATCTCGATCTCTGGCCCAGTCGCGTCATTGGGGCTGAAGCAGGTCCGCCAACTTGTAAGATTAGTAACTCCCAATTCCGAACCTCTTTTTGGATGATTCCAATTCGACTGGGCCTCTGCTGGGTTGAGATTCCAGAACAGGTCGTCTTGCAGCATAACTCCTTCTGGTTCGGTTGGAATCCTCTGTTGAATGCGCATAGGTCCAAATCGGGTATGTTGGGAATCACCCGATTTGTAAAATCCATATCTCCTCCATGAGAGCTCCAAATTATTTGATTCAACTTCGAGGTGTGCTCTAGATGAGCTGGGAATCTTTTCCAGGTGGTTTCATGCCTTGAATCGTCGTGGTTCAGTCGTAATGCTCCAAGAAAGGCACGTATGTCTACAATAAGCTCGGGTTGGTTTTCTTCAAGGATCTTCGCCGTTTGATTGGTGTCTTTTCCTTGCCCTTGGGTTGATGCTGACTTGATGGCCTCATCATAATCCAACTATCATCTCCTTTTGAGATTTTTGATGAAACTAGAAGAAAATGAGGCAATTAAGCTCAAGGTTGTTCATGCTAAAATCTGAATTCATTCCTTATCTCCTGTAAAGTTCAAAGAGAAGCAAACCCATAGTGAAGATTGAACACAAGCAGATATGCACATTACCAAGATATTTTAAGATTAAAATATTTGACAATCTAACCTAATTTCAAATTTTCACGAACGGGAGTGTTCGAGATTGAAATCGCAAACGGAAGCTTTGAGATCGGAATCGCAAACAGAAGCTTTGTGATCGGATTTGCAAAGAGAAGCTTCGATTTCGAAATCACAATCGGAGTCGCCAACAGAATTGAGATGGTGAACACAGATTGGTAAGCTTCAATCAAGCTTCAATTTGATCTAATCGTGAGCTTGAATCGCGATTAAGATCACCTACGATTTGTGATTTGTGATTGGTAAGATGAATTTGACATCTTGCAGAAAACGATGAAATGATAAACGCGTCCAGAATCTTGCCATTTTTCAAATATATATATATATATATATATATATTTTTATTTTCCGTCATATAAAACTAGGGTTATAAATGTCTTTATATTGTTTTATTAATGATTAATGGTATTTGTGGAACTTTAGAGAGTGTGTGCTATAGTTGTCCATAAAACTTAATTTAGTGGTATTTGGAGGAATTTCTCATTAATTATATTTAGAGGCTACCAATCAAACTATTTTTTGTTTTGGATTTTAAACTGGTCCTGATTATAAAAAATTAATGATTAATGATAAAAAAGTTTAACCAACTTTTTGAATTATTTTCTTAATCATTTATTTTAGAGAGATTTCTTACCTTAAATATATGATATTTTTGTAAAAAAATAGGTAGAAAGTGTTTTTTTTTCAACCTAGGAGAAAAGTGTTAAAAGTTTAGTAAACAATGAAAAATGTAAATGAAAAAAATTAGAAAATTGGATGAAAAGTAGGTTTTTTAATAGAATGAAAAATGAAAAATGGTAATTTTAATGAATAAAGATAAAATATATTCCTATAACTATTCAAATATTATACTTGTTTCCCAACATTCAAATATTATATTTTTCACTATTGAAATATATGATTAAATACATAGTTTAACTAATTTAAAACTTTGAGTATTTATCAAAAAATTATATTTTAACTAATTTAAAACTTCAATATTCAAATATTATATTTTTAACTATTAAAATATATGATTAAATACATAGTTTAACTAATTTAATGAATCCAGATTTTTGTGGGTTACCAATCAAAATTCAACTATTTTTTTTTTTTCTGAGCACACATTTATTAAAAACCGACTCCTTAATTGGTTGGCCAATTAGAAAGAAAATAGTTTACAAAAGTACAATAAAAAAATCTAGATATAATAACAGTCTGCATGTAAATTAAAAAAAACTATAAATAAAAGAGAGCAAAAAATCTTTATCACATTACATCAATATTTCAACTATTTAAACCAATAATTTGTAATATGTACTTTTACATCCCCATATTCAGGGGCGAATGCAGAACATTTTTACACTGGGGACGTAATATCTTTTTTTTATTGAGTTGATCTAACAACCTTAACAATGCATGCACAATTTTCAATTTTAGTTAAGAATTACATTGATTTTTAAAAACATAGTGGGTGCACATGCACCCCTTCCTATTGATGTACATTCGCCCCTGCCCGTATTCCTAATCTACTTTTTTTTTGTTTTTTTTAATATCAATTTGCTAATCTAGTTAAATTATAAAAATTAACAAACATATCGTACGTAATGATCAAATGATCTTTGATATTGAGTGGAAAAGTGAGTTACGTAAAGGGAACGGTTTAGTACAAAGGAATTAGATGCGAATAAGGAAAGTGACAAACTATGGGCCGGGTCAAGGCCTGTCTCAATCTTATTCGTCTCTTCATTTCTTCCTTTTTCCAAAATAAAATAAATTAAAAAATCATAGAAAGTGGCGGATCCGGCGGTTTAGGATCTCTCTCCTCCTCTCAATTATATTTCATTCTCCAAGGTAACATCAATTTCTATCAGTTTCTGATCTGTTTTAGAAGACATGGACAAAGGCATAGGTCTTTACCCACTTCATCGTTGCAAAACCATTCATCTGGTATGTACGTACAAAACTGATCCATCCATAGATACGTGTGGTTCAAATTCTCTCCCAAGTTTATGATACGTTTTTGTTTGTTGTTATATATATAGGTGAGACATGCTCAAGGGATTCATAATGTTGCTGGAGAAAAAGACCATAGTGCTTATTCTTCTGAGGACTATTTTGATGCTCATCTCACTCCTCTTGGTTGGCAACAGGTTTATCTCTGTTCTGGTCTGGATTTAATGCTCTAGGACTAGGAGCGATGCTGATCATCATCTTTGATATCTATGGCAGGTGGATAATTTACGGAACCATGTTTTAGCAACTCAACTCTTAAACAAGATTGAACTTGTCATTGTTTCTCCTTTGCTTAGGTATAACGTTGATCTATATATCATCATGGTTCTTAGGCCTCAAGTCTTTAAACACAATTTCATTGTTATAACTCTAAACGAAAGGAGAATTTCGTTTACATTTACATTTTGCAAACATGTTATATGAAAAATTTAAAAGTTTTTTTTGTTCTTTTTGAAATGTGAAGTTTTCTTAATGTCTTGGTTTAACAACTATACGAAAAGGCAACCAGGAAAAATAGTTTAGTGGTTTGTGTTAGTCTTGTTACTCTGTTTCCATCTGGGTTCAAACCGAATAATGCATATTGTTGACAAAAAAAACTAAATGAAAACGTAGATATTAGCATTCTTGAAACAATATATAGTAGTCTTCCCTTGCATACTTTTGGTTTTGTGGTCACTCTTTAGAAGCGGCTCTTGTGCTTCTGGATTATTGAGCAACTAAAACTACAAAAACTCTGTTTCGAATATAGAACTATACAAACAGCTGTTGGTGCTTTTGGAGGCGAAGAAGGTTCTAATGGAGCGGATGCAACACCGCTAATGGTGGCCAACGCTGGGAGCAGCGACCGCCCTGCGATTTCAAGCTTAAATAGCCCACCTTTCCTTGCTGTTGAGCTATGCAGAGAAACTATGGTACATAATAGCATACATGAGCTAAGATCGATCAATATCACACAATGTTAAATATCTTTTTTTTTAATAAACGCAGGGTGATCATCCTTGTGACAGGCGAAGAAGCGTCACAGAGTACAATGCTCTGTTTCCCGCAATCGATTTCTCAATTGTACCAACATCTTATTCATTTTTATCTGATAAAATATCTCTGCGGACACAAATGTTTGAAATATGTAACATGCTTTTCTCTATGGTTTTAGATTGAAAACGACAAGGATGTTTTGTGGAAGCCGAGTCCAAGAGAGAGGCCAGAAGAAGTTGCAGCCAGAGGTATACAGTTTATCAACTGGTGAGTTTCATTATATCCTAAAAACATTTTTGTTCCCATGGAGAAGAAAAAAAGAATATATATGCTAAAATCTTTCTACTGCCATTTGCTTTGTGAAGGCTAATGACAAGGAAAGAGAAGGAGATTGCAATTGTATCTCACAGTGGCTTCTTGCACGGCCTCTTGAGCTCTTTTGGGAAGGATTGTAACGACGACATAAAGAAAGAGTTGTCTATGCAGTAAGAGCTTAAGCAACAAACTGTTGTCTACAAGAACTAACCTTGTATAATAACTTCAAGAAATGCAGAAACTGTTTACTAATCATATAATCTTTAACTTTGTTTCAGCTTCAAGAACTGCGAGCTTCGTTCAATGGTCATCGTGGATCAAGGGTAAGCAAACGGCAATAGGTTGTGATGGAATAGAAGTAAGATTTTTGAGAGTTTATTTGGTGTACTTTTGTTGTTTTGTGTGTAGGAATCTGGGGACTGATTCTGTAGAGACCACAAACTATCCAGGGAAGGTTCCTCAAGGTCTTGATCTTCCAAGCGGCTAATGGCTGAAGAGTAAGAGAGATCAATTACAAGGGACCACGTGGTGCTTCCATTGGAATAGAATTTCGCATTCTCAAAATTAGGTTGCATGGAAAATCGTTTCTAGGTTTCGAAACGTTTTACTTCCGTTCTGATTTCATGCAATGTAGGTGTTTAGGTGTGACTCTGCTGCAACATGAATTTGCTGATGATAATTATTATTTTTAAAAGGAATTAAACTTTCACTTCAAATACATTTATATTAGAAAGGAAAAATTTCAGAAAAAAATACCTGAAATGAAATTGCTCTGAGTCCCAAATTTATCCTCAAATGCTTTTTGACTCTACAACAATCCTTTAATATACAAAATGATCTAGGAAACATCCGTCTTCACTTTCAATCCTCTCATCCGACCTCTGCATCATCGCGGAAATTCAACAAACTCTCAGATGCTGTCTTGATCCGCTTTTGAGAGCTCAAAGGAATACTCCACCTACTGTCTCTTTTCTTACCTTATGGTTCTCTCTAGTTCAGAGTTTATGAAACCATAGCAATACTCATTCTGATATTATCTTATTGGAACTCGTTTTTGATGAAGTGATTTTGACCATTTTCTTGTGGGTTTTCTGGCAAATACGTTTGTCAAATTATCAGATTTCACATATCAAAATAGGAGTTGAAAGGAATGAAAAATGAAAATCCAAAGTGGATGACTTGAAAAACTTGTAAAGTTTGCAATTTCGGCGAAGTGTCAAAATATGCAAAAGTTATACTTTGGAAATATGAGGAGAGATCATCTTGTATATATAGTGGATAACACATAACAAGGTGTAAGAACCTTGGGTACAATATAATGTATCATAGAGAGGAGAGAAAAACCACACACATTTACGCCGAACTGTTCTGGACTCGGATCTTGGGTTTCGGGCCTATGGCCCAAAGATGATTTTTTTTTTTTTTTTTTTNTTTTTTTTTTTTTTTTTTTTTGTGCAGCGTTTGATTTTGTACTTGATCAATACATAATTGAATTCGGTCAAGCTGAAAGGTCTCTTCATGAATACATAAACTAATTCAGATTAATTGAAAAAATGTGTAGCTGATTCCTCCCCAAAATGACTCTAGTTAATGGAGCATTATTCTTCATAAAGTTTCAAATCTATCTCTATCATTCATACCATGAAAAATGGAAAATTCCTTCATCTTCTTTTTCTGTGAGTCGAGAATACAACACATGAAAATGTTTGTCAGATTTTTGTTTTTGGGTTGTGTGAGACCTAATAGTTGCAATTTTATCATGACATTCATAACGCCATCCAACTGTCACACTACATAGCGTTTTCAGAATTAAGGAAAGAGAGTCATCTCGACTTTAAAAAAACTCGTTCTGAATTCTTGCTTGGTATCATTTTTGCATTGTGTTTATAAACCTATTTATGCAATTTTTCTACAATTATTTAGTTTGTGCATGTTGTAGAAATAACGTGTCTACACAGTTCTTGATTTTGTTTCCTCTTAAAAGGTTAACCCTATGAATCCCATAAGGAATTATATTTTTAGAACTAAGTTATTCTAATAGAGGAATCATCATATAATAGTACTTTACAATTATTTTTAATTCTTATTAAATGAAAAAAAAAAATTGGAATCTCTTGGGTGAATTTTCATAATAACCAAAATGGGACATACATTAAGAATATAAGGAACAAATTGGTTACTATGCAAGTAACCATTTGGAGACCAAATAGACGACAAATACCTTCAACACAAAGAAGACGCATCTTTTTCTGTATGGTTTGATTATGTGGAGAACAAAAAAAAATATTTAACTTATCTCATCTTGTTTTTTGCTTTAATCTCTCACGATAAATTGATTAAATCTCATGATCCTACTAAAAATTAGATAAGTGATTGTAAATACGTATCGTTCTATATAGAACCGCATCAGTTAATATTTTTTTTTTAATTTACCATAATCTCAAATAACTAAACTTTAAATCCAAAATACTAAATGTCTGGCAGTAAGTTCGAAAGAGTTTCGGAAAGTCTATAAAATCCCTGCAAAATCTACCAAAACAATGGTAGACTAGCATACGAACATCTAAGTCTGTTAATAAGTTTGTAAGACTTTTGTTTAGTCTGATAAGTCTGTTAATAAGTTTGTAAGATTGTTGTTTAGTCTGCTGAAGCCCCAAGATACCATTCCCCAATGCTAAAAGACCTAGTTGGTTAATTAACTATGATATTGCCTTATGTTGATGTGTGTATGATTTTACCAGCACGATATCATCCTTGAACAAGGCGTCACTATGATCACACATGAGTGCAGCTCCATCCTACAAAATCAAGTACTTAAGAAACTAGACGATCCGAGCAATTTTGTACTCCTTTATGAGATCGAAGGTCAGACTTTTGGGTGTTTCTCTGTGACTTGAGATCTAATGTCAACTTAATACCATATTCAGTAGCCAAAAAGCTTGGTATCCACAAGTTTAAGCCCACACGAATCTCCTTAGTTATAACAGACATGTATGTGAGGCTTCCTGTTAGGATTGTTGTTGATCTTCTTGTCATTATTGGGAGATGCTCTATTCCTGCAGACTTTGTGGTCTTGGAACATGATGAGAAACCTAAAGATCCTCTTATACTCAGCCATCCATTCCTAGCTACATCATAAGCCATCATCGATGTGCAGAAAGGCAAGATAGTTATCCACTTGGGATCGAGACCTTGTTATAAAGTTAGAAAGCTTTGAAGAAACCTAGCATAAATGGGCACGTTTTCTGTGTTGATACCTTAAGTGAGGTTATTGATGAGGTCTTTGAAGGGATCTTATTTGATGACTTACTGGCGATAGCTTTGACAAAAGCTGCAGACAAATACGGTGCAACAACTTCAGCCTTTGATGATATGCTTGATTATGCTAAAAGTTATGAACAAGACGTTGCTTCTCTTGACTTGAAAGACAGTAAAGATGTGTCTCCAACTACCATGGACGTGCCTACTATCCCTAAGGACACTCCCAAAGCCGTGGAAGACCCTTGGAGCGAGCTGAAAGCTCCTAATCACCCTGGGCAAATAAACCGGATCCGAACAACCCGAACCGACCCGACCCAAAAACAGACATTATGTTCGATTTCGGTTAAACGTTTTTACCTGAACGGTTCCTAAATAAATTTGATTCGGTTTTCGGTTTGGTTCGGGTAGGAACCGAAATCCGAACGGTAACCCGAATAACCTGAATCAAATTATATACACATACATTACACTACACATACACAAACATATACACACCGAAAACCGATTAAGATCGATTTTTGACCCGATTTTTGGGTAGGAACTGAAACCCGAACCAAATATTTCGGGTTATTCGGATTTTTTTTGTATAAATTTGGTTCGAAAACTGAACAAGAACTGAACCGAAATGTTATTCCACATCGGGTTTCAATTACATTCCCAAAACCAACCCGAACCGAACCGATCCAAAAATTTGGTGGTTCCTAAATGGGTCCAAACCATACGATCCCGAATAACCTGAAACCCGCTTAACCCAACTTGATCTGAACCGAAAACCCGAATGCCCAGGACTAGCTCCTAAGGTCGAACTCAAACCGCTTCTCATTTGGCTAAAGTACGCGTTTCTTTGATTAATGGAGTCAGCCTTACTTCTTTGTGAGTTGAGAAAGTATCGCACGGAATTAGGCTACTCGCTTAATGATATTCCAGGAATCTCTCTAAATCTTTGTATGCACATAATCCACCTTGAGGATGAGTCTTAATCTTCCATTACACATCAAAGGAATTAATCCTAACCTTAAGGATGTCGTTAAGAAGGAGCTAAAGAACTTCTTAGAGGCTGGTATCATCTTCCCAATCTTAGACAACAAGTGGGTTAGTAGCCCATTACACGTTGTACCAAAGAAGGGAGGAGTACCGGTTATAAAGAACGAGAAGAAGGAGCTCATTCCAACAAGAACTATCATAGGCCATCGGGTGTGTATAGACTACATGTAGCTAATTTTTTTTAACATGAAAAGATCACTTTCCTTTACCTTCATTGATCAAATTCTTAAAATATTACCAAACCATCGTTATTATTGATTTTCAGCTGGCTATTGAGGTTTCTTTCATATTTCCATTCACCCAGATCACGCTACAAGAACACATGGGATTTGCGACCAACAAAACTATCGTAAAATAGTCGCAAATAGGCGATTTACGACTAATCAGAGACTATTTTGAGTAATCGCAAATATTTTGTCGCAAAATAAAACAGTCGCAAAGTAAACGCTAATTTGCGACTGTGTTGTGACACCCAAATATAGTCGTATATTAGCGACTAACTGCAGACAAAAAAGTGTATAACTGATGGTATTTATTTAGCGAATATTGTATGACCACAATTGATAGTTGTATAAAAAGACGAGATTGTGACTAGAATGGTATTCGTAGATTAGCGACTACGTAAAGACGAAAATGGTGAGGCTAATTAAGCTTTTAATTTGGTACAATTAGCTTCTAATTAGCCTCTAATTTGGTACAACCTGAAATGTTAATCTGAAAAATTTGTAAACCTAAAATGTTTTTCATAAAATAACCAAATATTACATAAAATATCCAAGCATCAAGTTTTTTTGTTCCATAAAGCACCCAAAAGAAGATAAAACTTAGTTTGAAGATGAGGGGCATTGGGTAGAAGACATGGGTGCATTGGCTCTTGCAGTAGTTGTGTTAGTGGTTGGTCCAGTAGCTGTTTCAGAGGATGGTGCTGCTCGAGGTTGAGTCTCCATATACGTGGCTGATGCGTGTCAGTTTTCACCTTAACAATGACACAAAGATGTACCTGCAAGCGCACAATATATCTATTGTAGTACTTAAGGTTATCGGTCCCACATGGAATAATAAGCTACGCTACGAATTATGCAGAAAAGAATGAAGCTAAGACAATCTATGAAGGGGATTTTGTCGGTTTTGGATTAGAAACAAAAATGCAAATAAAATCAGAATTAAACGATTTTGAAAATCAATAGACGAAGTGTTGGGCAGCAGGGAGTTTCTAGGGGTTCATGTCACGTTTTACGCAAAGGAAAAGACAAAGGAAATTCGACTATTCGTATTCACAAACTCGAATCACTAGAGTAGAATCATTTTATGGTAGTAAACCGTTTCTTATGTTTTAACAACCTAATTACTCGATTTTCGAAGACAATTAAGAAACCAAACACACGATATTATCAAGATACGATGGGTTCACAAAGTTCTATAATTCAGCTTTCACGGATTATAATACGATGCTCATCTAGACTAGTTCAAGTGATCTAGTTGCACTTTCAGTGGGTAAATCTACTTAAGATCAATCAATGGTTAGCCATTCCATCAATATGCAGTAAGATTAAATCTTGAACGAAGAACGATAAACGAATAACCCAAATCTAACAGCTTATGTCAACGTAACATGAATCCCCTTTCGAAACCTTTAAGCCCAATGAGATAAGTACTCATACATGATTAAAGAAATGAAAATCAGAGATGAAAATAAGTGCATAATGAATACTGAAATAAAGATAGAGTTTTAGAGATCTTCTCTGTGATACAAAGTCGATGGATTCTCTCCCTTAAACAACAAAGCAATGAAAAACGAGTAAGAGAACTTCTAGGGAAAGTGGTGGTGATGGCGACGAGGATGGAGACGGTGGAGATGATGAACAGAGGCGGTCAGCTCTCTGAGATGGGGGAAGTAGGTCGTGGTGGCTGCTGTGAAAGGTAGGGGATGAACTAGAATAGGGAGGCTTACTCTGGAAGAGCTCTTAAGAGTTGTATTTATAGACTTTGAATCTTTGCGTCTCTTGGGCCCAATTTAGGTTAAGCTTTGGACATCATTGACGGCACCAGGAACGTGGTGACCGCGGGGTGAAGTGTGTTTGTCCCAGAGACGGGTCTTGTGACCGTGGTGAGATCTCTTCACGTCTTGGTTTGTTTCTGCACTTGCTTCATTCGTGAGGCAGTAGGACCATTCTTTACTCTTCTGGGCATAACTTTTGATTGACTTGATGGATTGCCTTCAAACCACTTGGAGATAAAAGCTAACCCACTTGTATTTCTTTAGGCACCAAGATCATTCAATTTGGCTGAGAGAAAGTCCTCCGTCGAATGTTAAACTTCTGAGATAGGAAATCTGTCTGACAAGCTGTCTTTGCTCCATTTTTATGTTTTTATCCCAAAATATTTTAAAATACTATTGACACTACAAAATACTGAAAAGACTCGAATTTCCATAGATATAAGATAAAAATATTTGAAAAAGACTTTGAAATTGGGTTTAAAAACTGTAAAAATACGATGTTATCAACTCCCTAGACTTAAACTTTGTTTGTCCTCAAATAAAACAGAAATCCGAGAATGGAAAAAAAGTTTGAAAATCACGATTTGAAAATAACGGTTTTGAAAATAACGTGAGTTCACATATTCTTTAGAACTAAACTAAGGATCAAAACCTGCAGACCACAAGAACAGAACATTGACCAGAAACGCATTAACTATACTTTTCATAACTTTCACAAGCCTAACCGTTCTAAGTTCGAAACCTGCAAAAACTCTGCATTCACATCAGCTAACTCTCTAAGTTCAATGAAAGTTGCATGAGCTTCTCATCATAGGATATCATTCAGGGTAGACGGCGTTAGGTATTACAGGGCTAATTTAGTGTTTGGTGAGGCTAGATAAGAGTGTTTAGGGTTACCAGACTTTTAGGAGGATACACGATATCATGCAAAACAATAAGAGAGAATATACTTGTTGATAACCATAGTTTCCAACCACTTCTTCATGTGACACCTTATCTTCTTCTTTTTTCTCTTCATTTTTCTTTTCTCTGTTTTCTCTCATTCCCCAGACTTAGATTTTTTCTTTAGGAATCTTTGTAAATAACTCCATTTTCTCTGTGTATTGACCGCGGGTTCCCTTGGGGTTTTTATTATAACACTTTTTGTAATTTTTTTTTTTTAATCAGAGAATGGAAACAGTTTCTTTTTTATTACAAGTCTAATATGACCACAAGACTTTATCCTTTAAATGCGTTCCCCAAGATAAGGCCAAGCTCTGAAATCAAATCTCTGTATCCGCCAAGTTTTCGTGAAGCCTTCATCTACAATGGCTGGAAAGCTGTGTCGTTCATTTCAGTCCGACGTTTCTTGCACATATTTGCATTTATAGGAATGAAACACAAGAGTGCATGAGGTATGAAAGAGGTAAGGGTTCAAGGTGGGATACCAACTAAAAGTGAGCTGGCCATTCATGAACAACAGAAAGTGGTAAAATGTATAAGATGTCTTGAATGTATGATTCGTTTCCATGATCTAATACATTTTGATGAGAAAATGAAGTTAGGTTAATGGTCAAATAAAAATAGAGTTAATTTTAGATCCAACAAAAATTCCTACAAGATAAAAATATCCCGGAGACTCGTTAGGTCATGGGTTTCTAGCTAGTGTGCTCTAAACAATCCCTGCAATAATGTTCCCAAGAAAAATAATCAAAGCAAAAATTCCTAGAAAAATGTCATAATTTCCAACTAGTTTTGACTCAATAAATTGGTTTCGAAAAAGAAAAATAAAAACAACTTAAGAAAAACGACAAAACAAAGGAAAATACGTTAGCTAAAGGATGAACATCCTCCCCCAGACTTTAATCACACTAACCCCAGTGTGAAACAAGCAAGAGAAAAGGATGGAATAAACAAAAGAAATAAATATTTGTGGTTTTTCTGATTTTATGGTGGAATAAGTAAGTGATAAAAACGAAAGAGATAGAGAGAGTTTAAGAACGAACTCACCTCGGGTTGGGATGGGTCGGGCACGTTTTGGACCTTGAGTATGTCGATCCATTCAATGTCCTTGTTTTGTTCCTTCGAGAGTTGATGTGCTTTTGATGAAGCTCAAATGAGATTGGTGGAGTTGAAATTGAAGTAGATGTGTACAAACAAGCTTTGGTTCGACAAGGGTTGGCTGCAGGCTCAGGTATCCGTGGGTGGAGGAAGGAGTGGTTTTGTCGCGGTTGCAATCTCTGTGGCCGGGGTGAAAACGAGTTTGGCCGTGGGCAGAATGTTTGTGGCCGGGGCGAGTTCTTCTTCCCCTGCATCGTATCCGAATGTTATTCTACATCTATCTTTGGCTGCAGTGTTTCGAATTGAGGTCTGAAAAGTACTTTGGAAACTTAAGAATGAGATATTTCCAATGAAGTATAGATCATTCTCTGATTCCTTTTGGTTTGTCGGGAATCTGTCCCCGAAGTTGGCTTCTCGCACCTGATGATCTGCTGCAGTCTGTCTCAGAAAAACGATCGTATCTTTTGAAACGTAACTTCGAATTGCATTCTGCTTTATCCTATAGCTTCGTCTGCTTGTTGTGAATGTCTCCACCAAATTTCAGATTTTTCTGGGTTGATTTGCACATCCATGTGATTTACCTTCTGATACTGGTCATGTGGACGCTTTCTCTTCTCTCTTATGTGGAAATCCTAAAAACAAGAACAAAAACACTAAAAACGTAAAAAGCAAACTGAAAATAAACTAGAATAGACTCTTACCAGTGGGTTGCCTCCCACTAAGTGCTTGGTTTAAATCATTAGCTTGACTTGGTTTACCGGATTATTCTCCAAGAGCATCGGCCAAAGGGACGATTTCTCTATCACAAGAAAACATGCTGATTTCCAACAAACTTTCCGACCAAAATATCCGTTGAAAAGTTTTCCAACGATTTTCCAATCAGTTTTCGACAAATTATGAAATTCATCGGAAATTCGTTGGAAACTTCCGACGGAAAAATTGGTTAGAAATTGATTGGAAATTTCCAACGAATTTACAACGAAATTACATTTTTAAAATTCCAACGAATTACATCTAAAAATTGGTTGGATATTTGTTGGTAATTTCCAACGAATTTCCAACCAATTTTAAAAATATTTAGTTTATATTATTTTGTTGTAAATTCGTTGGAAATTAATAAAAAAAATTTTAATGTTAAACCTAAATTTTCTTCTCTCTTTCACTCAACCGCCGCACAGCTTTTTCTCTTCTTCTCTTTTTTTTTTTCTTTTTTTTTGTCAAGGACTTCTCTTCTTCTCCATTCATTCTTTTTCTTCTCTTCTCAAATTGCAAGTTAATTCAGTATCTCGGTGGATTCTTTCGCAACGTGTATAGTACGTAGCGGTAAGGCGGAGCTTCGGTGGGTGTCTACGGAGGGGTATGGAGAAAAATTTTCTCCTCAGATCTGAAACTTCTGAGATCAAAGCATTACAAGTGAAGACGGATTACATCACGAGCGTGGAGAGCAAGACGAATTACATCACGAGCGTGGCTCTAGATACGAGATCTAGCGAGGATGTGGATGAGAGTTGAGCATCAATCGATGTCGTGAGAGTGGCAGCGAGTGAAGAGGAAGAAGCGTAGAGAGAGATGATGATTGTTGCAGAGGCAGAGCTTTGGTGGGTGTCTACAGAGGGTTTACCGGTGTTGGCCGTGGGGCAGAAGATCCAGCATCACCGAGAGTAGATGATGGCGTTTGGCCAATTTCCGGTTTGCTTTTGGACCGGTTATGTTGTAAACCCGGAACCGATCCCGGTTTAGATCGGATGGCTTATTATAAAAAAAATTATTATTACAAAACAAAAATTTAATCGAACATATATTTTTATTTCTATTTCTATTTCTTTTTTTTTTAAATATACTAAATTTGTTGGAAATTGGTAGGAAATTTTCTACCAATTACTGACCAAACTTTCCAATAACATTTCCAACTAGATTTAACGGTCGGAAAATTCAGATCAATTTTCAACCACAACTTATTTCCAACGAGCGGTTTTCAACCAATTTTTTCCGTTGGCAATTAGTCGGAAATAGCCATTTCCAACTGATTTCTAACTAAATTGAGGGTCGGAATTTGGCAGTTTTCTTGTAGATATATATGGTTGAACTCAGCGAAGTAGTGTTTGAGGCGCTGTTCGTTTATAGTGAACGTGTTGCCTTCCTTATTCCAAAGAATAATCGCTCCATAGGGTTTCACTTCCTTGATCGTAAATGGTCCGGACCATCGTAGATTCAGAAACACTAACCATTGTGACAAGTTTAGATATTGTTGAGTTGGAGCCAATAGAAGATGCTTTGATCCATAGAGGGCCATCTTGAAATAGGTAAAGCAAAATTATGTTGTTCAAAAAGATTTGTGATCAGTGTTTGTAAATTAAACTTAGTAACTGAGTTTTGTCAGTGCAGCTAAACATCAATATTTCCCCCCTCGGTTTTTTTAGATTGCAACGTTTTTAAAATAATGTTTTGTCTAGGAAGCGTATATATACATACCCATTTTATTGTTCTCGCTGAAACTGAGCAAGCTTCTTGTTTAAACACGGGAAGTGACTCTCCTGTCAGCATAGATTCATCCACAACACTTCTTCCAGCTAGCACACTCCCGTATGCCCAAAAAATATTCAACTTGATTAAAACGACAATCAAAACTTTCAGAAACTAAGGTCATGTTCCTTTGCTCATTCAAATGCTCCATCTAGATGAAGCTGCAAAATGATGTTCGTTTAGTACAGTTAAATGGAGCATCTAGATGGATCATCTAAATGATTTTCTAAAACTCAGCCAAAAATTTTAGTTCTTTTCTTATTAATATATCTAGATGCAAATGTAAATTTATAAAAACAAACAAAGTTGCATTCAAACGCACCACCCAAATGCGCAAACCAAAATAGAAACGAACAACATTTGGATGCATTATCTACATGCACCATTTGGATGGAGCATCTAGATGTTCCAGATGCACAAACAAACATGGCCTAACTAAATAGTCACAAGGAATTATAACCATGCTATTTTGAGAAAATAAGGAAACGTATAGGCCATTGTTGGTTTATGGTCAGTTTGCGCCCATGATTTGGCAGCATATCGAACCAGCTTAGTTTCACCGGTGAGATGTTAAAGCTCATTACTCTATGGATACCATTTTTGCCTCTTGAAAATGTGTCTCTTAGTTATGTATAAATAAGAGACACTGCATAGAGAAAAAAAAAGACACGGGCAACAGTTTGCTAAAAGAGAGAACTCTATAGAGAGTAAAACGATTTAGAGAGAGAAAGCTTGGTGGGATCAACCAGAAGGGCATCTGAACAGTGACAAGTTGATGTACTCCGTTTTTACGTGTTTTTATCGTTTATTTTTTTAGTCTTTTATCGAGTCAATGTGTGTTTTTAGAGTCTTTTAGTCCTTTATCGAGTCTTTGCAGGTTTTAGGTCGCTTTGGATGAAAAAGAGACATTTTGGGTGCAAATGAACATATGAAGATGTAGAGTGGTGCAGAAGGGTCAGACCTTTGGCATTTGTTTGAGGGGTTGTAACCGTTGGATTACATTCATATTTTGACACAAGATAGCCACTGGAGTTAGCTTTCATTTGCAAGTGGTTTGAAGAGATTCCAACGGTGCGATCGAAAGTTATACCGGTTTTCGTGAAGACATGTCTGTCTGACTCGCAGAAGAAGCAGGCGCAGGATGTCCAGATCGATCGGTCCCCCCTTGGGATCGATCGATCCAGCTCCCAGACGAAAATTTGGCAATTCTAAACTTCCTTTTTTGCCCCAGAATCATCATAACTCAACCCAATTCGACCCTAGACCTATTTATACCTATTTTTAAGCCAC
>OVAY01002645.1:0-16180 GCA_900406395.1 Kernera saxatilis | reverse complement strand
TAATAATTAAATTTATGCCTCCAGTCCAAAAAATTTCTGGATCCGCCCCTGGAGACAGAGATAGAGATGTTGAATGAGGTCCGTAACCACTTCAGGTGAAGGGCTATATGAAGATTTGGTCTGGCTATCCAACATCGTCGACAAGGTAATATAAGTTCAGAAGAAAATCTTATATCAATAAAACATAAGTTTCAAAGACTATAATCTAAACAAAATTTGGTTTCTTTCTTTGTGCGACCCTTGTTTTTTTTACGATAATTTAGCACTCGATTTTTTATTTCAGATTTTTTCGAGTGCTAAAAAAATATTAGATTTTATATATTTTAAATTATTAAAATATTTTTTTTTTACCAAATTTAATTTTCAATTGATATTTTAGATTTTTGGATTTTGAAATTCGAGTTCTAGAGTTACATAACTGTAAAAATAGTTCGGACTTGGGATCCCGTCCTGTTTTGGGATCATTAGAGGTCGCCAAGACCGTTTTGTTTTAACAATTTAATGTTAGTTTAACACTCGAATTTCTAATTATTTTGAAATTAAATTTTTTTTTTCACCAATTATTTTTGATTTTTTTATTGCTACAAAAATAATAGATTTTACATATATTTAATTTTCAAAATACTTTTTTTTACCAAATATAAGTTTTTAACTCATATTTTAAATTTTTGGATTTTGAAATTCGAGTTCTAGAGTTACATAACTAACTGTGAAAACAGTTCACTTGGGATCCCGTCCTATCTTGGGATTGTTAGAGATTGCCAATACCGTTTTGTTATAGCAGTATAATGTTAGTTTAGCACTCGAGTTTCTAATTATTTTGAAATTAAAATTTTTTTTTCACCAATTATTTCAGATTTTTATTGCTAAAAAAAAGAATAGATTTTACATATTTTTAATTTTCAAAATACTCTTTTATCAAATTTAAGTTTTCAACTCATATTTCAGATTTTTGAATTTTGAAATTCGAATTCTAGAGTTACATAACTGTGAAAACAGTTCGGACTTGAGATCATGTCCTGTCTTATGATCGTTAGCGGTTGCCAAAACTATTTTGTTTTAGCAGTATAATGTTAGACTGTTAGTTTAGCACTCTAGTTTCTAATTTTTTGGACATTAGATTTTTTTTTTTACCAATTATTTCAGATTTTTTTTCGATTGCTAAAAAAAAAAGAATAGATTTTTACATATTTAAATTCTCAAAATATTTTTTTTTATCAAATTTAAGTTTTTAACTGATATTTAGATTTTTAGATTTTTAAATTCGAGTTCAAGAGTTACATATATGTGAAAACAGTTTGGATTTGGAATCATGTCCTATCTTGGGATTGTTAGCGGTTGCCAATATACCATCCAAATGTTACGTCTAGTTACAAAAACAAACAGGACCTTATAATCTGCAATGTAACCATTTATTTCTAAAACTATTTATTTTTAAGATATGGAGGATTAAATTTTCACAAGACTCAAGAAATTATTGAGAGAGATCCTGCTCTTTTGGTATGGAAGAGCATCTCTATCAAAGAATTCTCTATGGGTTTTTTATGATAAAAATAAAGAAAAACTAAAAAAAATGAGAGAGAGTGAGATTTTTATTTTAAATATTTTGAAAAACTCTTGTCTAACGACACGGTTTAATTTTTTTTTTTTGATAAATTAATATTTACCAATTTAAAACATCAATTAGATATAGCTTGTATGTTATTATTTTTTATTTTACTTTTTTCATAATTCATAAACTAAAATTATCTATTTATCAAGCTCTTTTATATATAATTTTAAATTATATATTAATTTAAATTATAACAAAAATATTAATATTTTATTTATGAAAAACTTAATAAAATATTTCACTAATGAAAATATGAATTCTAAAAAGATTTTTCAAAATAAAATTATTAAAAAAAATATTATTATATTAGTAAGATATCTATTTAATATCAAAACTCGTAGGTGAATCACCTGCTTACCACATTGATATTGTCATCTTCGAAGAAACCAAATTTTTTTTTTTTTAATTGTTAATAAATAATTCAAAATCGTTGTATACTCAAGAGCATCCGAGGTTCCAATTATTGAAACAATGAAACGTTACGTTAAAGCAAAAAAAAAACAATAACAATAACAAAAACTTCCATTCCAAAAGAATAATTGAAAATAGATGCTTCGATCAAAGAGTCAGAGCAGCCGCGTGATAATCATAACGGTAAGTGAAAGGTTTGGTGATAACATTTTAACTAAAATTAATTAATCTCGAAACCATTAAATTAATCCGTCTCAAGGAAAAGTTGACCACGTGGCAAGGGTAAGCCTTCGAACGCTGCCCATTTCTCGAGTCACATGTCAAAACAACGCGTAGTTTGGTGCGTGGGTCGGTGTCGAAGAAGACCTAGACGGTTCAAATTTTTATTTTCTTGATTTCTTCTTCTCAAGTTCTTATAATACGTGATTACGTGTACGTATCAGATGAAATTACCTCCAATTTTCCTAATCATCTTACGTTTCCACATTGGTTTTTCATACTAGGATTTGACTCAAATTAAATCCTACAAGTCATGGTTATGTATCATCTTATTTATTTTGGTATCCTAGAAGACTAATTATTCCATGTATAGTTTTTATAAATAGCGATATGTGTTCTCATAATAACTGTTAAATATAATTTTGATTATATTTAAAGATAAATTGTCAAAAAGATTAAGTTTTTTTTTTCATCTGATGTTTTATATTGTAATACAAACGATAGAACCAAAAAGGGAATACAACAAACCTGTATCCCTAAACTGAACGAGACAAAAAAAAACTCAATTTTTCAAAGAGCCCTAACAAAGCATAGCCCAAATTTCAGGAAACAAACCCAGGCAACCACAAAAACAAAAGAAAAAGGCTCTCAAGAAGAGGATAGAACTCTCTCATCTTCAAAAAGACCGTTCAACCAATACGGATGCGAAGAGGCAACATAAGACTGCACTCGATTTGAGTCTACTGTTTCAAGCTCGAAACTCCAATCCACAAAAGCAGAGACATAACTATTTATCTCTTCCACATGGTACCTAAAGGATGGCCAAGCTTGAGGCCTATTTAAAGCTCCCACAATGTTCGGTGCTCCAATTGCAAAAATCACTCTCATGATTCTATGGCTAATTAAACTCTCAATGGCCCAGCGCAAGCAAATCAAATAAGCTTCGTTCATGTTCTTCCCACTTTCTAAACACCGCCTGCTATGAAGCAATACTCTTCCTTCCAGATCTCTCAACACCCATGCTGCACCAAGAATCTTCTTCTTTTTTGACCAAGAGACACCCACGTTACATTTCAACCAATTAGCAGGAGGAGGCTGCCATCTCTTCTCCCTTTCGCTTTCAAAGTTCACGGTTCTCACCTCAGTTTCTTCCTCAACCTGTTGAGCAAAGAACCAAAGATTCACTTCCTCTTTGATTTTTCTGACTGTGTCCAAGATGTTGTACCGAATCTCTTCAAAGAAAAGCTTATTCCTGTTCTTCCATAAGCACCAAATCACCCAAGGAAAGCTTCTTGTAATCTCCAATGGAAAGTCTCTGTTTTTGCTTACTTCCAGTAAATGGAAAACATTACTGAAGATAGAACCATTTTCAAAACCTCTAAGAGGAGAAGGAAAATCAGAAACAGCCCATACTTGACGAGAGACGGGACAAGTAAACAAGACATGGTTCACGGATTCTCTTTCAAAACCACAAATTTGACACCTTTGGTCCACTTTCATTCCTCTCGACGCTAGTTTCTCTGCGACCCGGAAGTGCTCCACTTAGAGCTCTCCATAAAAACACTTTAATCTTTGGGCATGTCTGAATTTCCCAAATAGCTTCTTTTAACCCATTTATGGTTGGCTAAGCTTCTGCTTCCCTGATAAGATTATCATTAACAACGCGAGAAACAAGCCAATACCCAGACTTAACTGAATATTCTCCATTCGTATTATGCTTCCAGACCCAAAAATCTTCAACCGAAGGTACTGGTTTAAGCTCTTTAATGATTTGCACATCTCCTGGAACAAAGAGTTCCTCAAGAAGATTGTTTTTCCGGTCCCTATTTGGCACATCTATGAGATCTTTGACCATCAAATTAACATCAAAAAAGATATTTTTTATCCAAGGTGTCCTTTTGATTTCAGCATCAAGCCACGGATCTAACCAAACACTTGTGGTCTTGCCATTTCCAATCCTTTTTTCCAGCCCTTTAACTAACAACTCCCTTCCAAAAAGAATGCTTTTCCAAGCAAAGGAGGGTCCCTTCCCTAAAGCAGCATCTAAGAACAAATCTTGAGAGAAGTATCTGCTTTTTATCAGCTTTGCAAACAGAGATAAGGGACTTTGGAGAATCCGCCAAGCCTGTTTTGCAAGTAGGGCTTGATTAAAACATTCGATATCCTTAAAACCTAAACCCCCTTGTTGTTTTGAAAGACAAAGCTTATGCCAACTGATCAAGTGTATTTTCCTTTTGTGTTCCAACGAGCTCCACCAAAAATCAGACATCGCACTGGTCAAGTTATCACAAGTCGTTTTGGGCAACCGGAAGCAAGACATTGCATACACAGGCATTGCCATTGCCACTGCCTTAAGTAAGACCTCCTTACCACCTAAAGACAAATTACGGTTGAACCATCCTGAAAATCTTGACTTCAATCTATCTTTGATGTAGGCAAGCAACTCCACTTTGGACCTGCTGAAACATTCAGGCAAACCAAGATACTTACTTGCACCTCCTTCCTTATCAATGCCCAACTTCTGCTTAATTCTAATTTTAATATCATCATCCACCTTAGCACCAAAAGAGATGGAAGATTTGTTGAGATTGATGGTTTGGCCCGTGAGGGCTTCATATTTCTTCAAGATCAGTTGGAGGGCTTTGCACTGCTCTTCATTTGCTTTACAGACGAATAAACTGTCATCAGCGAACAACAAATGGCTGATGGAAGGGCCATTATAGGAGAACCTGATTCCATTTATACTTCCAGTCTGTTCTGCGCAGTTCAACAAATGTGAGAGACCTTCTGTACAAAGCACAAACAGAAACGGAGAAAGGGGATCTCCCTGTCTCAACCCCGTTTGTGGAACAATGAAACCATGGGGCTGTCCATTAATTAGCACCAAAAAAGTGACAGAAGAAACACAAAACATAACCCATGTTATCCACTTTTGATGAAACCCAAGAGCAGTAAGCAAAGATCGCAAATAGTTCCACTCCACCCTATCATAAGCTTTGGACATATCAGTTTTTACAGCCATATACTCTTTGGAAATCAATGGATGTGTCCTTAAGCTATGGACCAGCTCATGGGCTATCAAGATATTATCGGAAATTAGCCGCTCAGAGATGAATGCAGACTGAGATTCTGATACTAGCTGTGAAAGAAAAGGTTGCAGTCTTCGAACCAAAATCTTTGAGACCACCTTATATAACACCGAACACAAGCTGATAGGAAGAAGATCTATCATTCGAGATAGATTCTCTGTTTTAGGTAAGAGGCACAAAAGAGTGTAGTTCCATTCCATAGGAAAGACACCACTTTGAAAAAAACTTTGTACTTCCTCTGTCACTTGATTCCCTATTACGTGCCAAAATTGTTGGAAGAAGAAACCCGTCATACCATCAGCCCCTGGTGCACTTGATGGTTTGATAGAGAAGACTGCAAACCGGACTTCTTCTTTCGACACATCTTTGATTAGATGATCATTCATAGCCTGAGTGACTCTTGCTGGAAAACCTTGGAATAAGTCTTGGGAATCGATCGGAGTGGAGGAAGAGAACAATGCTCTAAAATAAGCAGCTGCAACATCTCCTTTTGAAGCATCTGATCTCTGAGCATTTCCATTCTCATCGATTAATTTCTCCAAGCTTTTTCTAGATCTTGAAGCTTTAACAGAGGCATGAAAGAATTTAGAGTTATTATCCCCTGCTTTTAGCCATTGATCTTTGCTTTTTTGTCTCCAATAAACTTCTTCTTCTTTATAGGCTACTACCAAACTCCTTTTGATGGAATTACAATGAGAAAGGCAGGGATGATGAGAAGATTGAGCTAGCTCCAGATCATATTCTAAACGTTGAATGCAATCTCTGGAATTATTCAGATTTTTCTTCTTTCATCTACTCAAGAATTTACGCACCACTCTCAATCTGTCTGATACCGCAGCAGAATTTCTTGGCAAAGAGGACTGCCACGCTCTAGCAATAGCTTCTCTGACATCGGGTTTAAACAGCATGCGTTTATCAAATCTGAACATACCCCTAGCTATAAGTGTCTTGAGAGGCTAACAAACTGATTAAAACAGGACGATGATCTGATAGTTATTCCATTAATGGTTAATTATGATCAGTAAAACCTTTATCTATTTTAACGGCCGTAAATATATATATATTTTTTTTGATAAAATCGTTATGGCCGTAAATATTAAATGAACTGTTTTAAGAAAATTAGTGATGGACTAAAATTTTAAATATGGGGTCGAGAGTTTGAATCTCATTCCTTAAATTGTGCTTAGTTTTGTTTGAATTTATAATGAGTGACCCAAAATAATGTTTGCATGAACCTTTTAGATTTTTCAGAACCGACTTTGTATATAAACTTCTATAATACATAGATTTCGGTAACTCTATCATAAAATTGATAATTTTCTCGCATAATGCAGAATACATGATAAAATAGTAACATAATATCGTGGTTACTCCATCACAATATTTCTTAAACTAATTCAATCATTTGTTGTATTTCTATAAAAAAATGTTTTCATTTTTCCATAAAATACACGTGAAAGATAATGACACAAACAAATTCAACTCGAGAAAAGATAGGTTGCGAATGGTGACGGAACCGCACGGTGCGGTGCGGTTCTAGCAATAACAAAAATATATATATATATACCTATGTATCTATATATTTTTATTACTATTAGAACCGCACCGTATTTTTCCCGCAGTTGTTCCGTTCGTTACTATTTGGAGCCTGACGATAAATATATACAATCCTTGAATATACTCTTTTTTTTTTTTAAATCCTTGAATATATAGTCTCATTAACGTACATTTATCTTCTCATTATCCAAGTATATCAACACATGTTTGAATATATCAAAAGTATTTTCTCTAATTATTTTTGTCTTTATATTGTTTTAGAAAAGGAAAAGAAAAGACCAAGTCGGACCTGAATTATAATAAAAAGACTCTTTTGGACTTGTTTTATAAATTACAATAAATATTTGACCGTCTTCTTGTACTTTCGAAGAAACAGCACATCTCTTTCTCTTTCTCTTTCACGTAACTCTCTCCAAGTCTCCATTATATAAAGCCTCTTCGTCTCCTCTCTTCTCGAAACAGATCCTTCACGTCTCTCTCTCTTCTTCTTGTCTGAATCTCAAAGAACGAAACTATGGCCTCAAAATCAATCGTCGTCTTCCTCCTCCTCGCACTCATAGCTTCCTCCGCCATAGCTCAAGCTCCGGGACCATCTCCGACCAGATCTCCTCTTCCAGCGACTCCTCCAATTTCTCAGCCTCCGAGAACCTCCGCACCAACTCCTTCACACGCCACCGCTCCTTCGCCTTCCGTCACTCCCACGGCAGCTCCGACTTCTCCTCCGGCTGGTTCACCGACCCCCGCCGCCGCTTCACCGCCAGCTCCTCCGACACCTCTTACCCCTGATGGAGCTCCTGTCGCAAATGCTCCCTCTGGTCCGACCGTATCTACTCCTAACGATAACTCCGCCGTTGCTGTCTCAGCCGGATGTTTCGCCGGATTCGTCTTCGTCGCCGCTTTAATTTCGTTATTTTAGATCTATTGAGATAGTTTCTATTTATTTTTTTTGTTCGTTTTCGGTCTTTTTATTTTTAATTTTAGTTTAAATTTTGGTTTTATGTATTAAGAATTTGAGAGATTAGCGATGGACGAGTTGATAATTCGATTTGTGGTCTTTTAATAGTCGTTTTAGAATTATTAATTTGTGTTCTTTTTTTTTTTAATACTCATGTTTTATCGTTTGTTATCATTATTTATGGTTTATGATATTGAACACATTTTCATCTTGGTTTGATTATTACGTCTTGATTTGAATTAGTGATGCTCCTGGTGTGGTTATATCGAATTCGAAATTTAAAAGTGTGATTAGTGTGATTGTACACTTTTAGGTAATTAGTGATGACTGATGAGGTCAGCAACGTGTGCGTGTATAAAGACACGTGTCGTCGTGTCCAAGAACGGTGAATTTGTCGTTTATTGGTAGTGGCAAAAAATAACAGCTGGTTGGTCTCTGTCGGAGTTCACCCTTATTAAAACATTGGAAGATAAATCTGAAATTACAAAAGATGAGAAGTTTTGTTAAATTAGTGAGATTAATTGCGTCTTAATGTGGAATTTAAAAATGGGTTATTAAAAAAAGTCTTGGGTTTGGTTTAAGAAAGGTAGAGTAGGTGGCGCACGTGGAGACAGCTGTAAGAATACTTATAAACCTTTTTTGTTGAGTATGCCAAACGTATTATATTAACCAATTTAGGTAAAATGCGTCATTATAAAATAATATATTTTTTAAAATAGTAGAATTAATTTTTAAAAAAGCGTATAATTAATTAAAAGAAGGTAGAGGAAGATACTACCATCAATTTTTAGTTAACAGAAATCAAAAATATACTCTCTTCTTTTTAGGCTTATTTTTTTTTGTTTTTTTGGCCCAAAAGGAATAAAAGTAATAAAAAATTAAGAAAAAAAAGGTAAAAGAAAGTTGATGAAATTGTTTCTTTTAAGAGGAAAAAGCTGGAGAGCATTGCATCCAATTAGCTGTGAATCCGATTCGCGTTTTGATGATTCATTCCCTCCCCAATTTTCCAACTCAATCAAAGTGAAAAGTAATATTCAATGCGTTTGTTTAAAAAAATTTACATACTTTTTTTATTAATATGTTATACTATAATATTTGTTTAGTATTTTCATTTCTTTTGGATAAAGAAAAGAAAACAAAAACATAATTAAACTACAAAAGTTTTCATTTTTGGGTTGGCACTTGCGTTTAAAATTAACAAATAAATTCCGTTTTAACATTGCTATATATTGCAAGGTTCATTTAAACGAAAAATACATACTAGAATCAAAATCAAAGCGAATAATAAAAGACCCTTAGGCAAAATTGGTAACTTAACAAAACAAGTTCTCAGAGTCACATGTGTTTGTTTCTAATATTTGATTCTGGTCTGAAACCGACATCTCTACTAGTTTACAGTTCCAACTACATACAAAAAAAAACCTAAAAGCTCGAAGCTTCTTCTTCAATTCCAATACCTCAAAGCACAGACTCTGTATATGTCTCTCCTGATTCAATCAAATTCAGAGCTTCGAGTTGATGATACAAATAAAGCCAAGGAAGCTTTTTAACCTTTTTCAACTTTCTGCGGATGGACTATGGAGTTTCGTCCTCTTGAGTCATTGTCTCGGACTGAGATGGTTCTTCCTCCTCATCAGGTGGCTGCAACCCTTCTTTTGCTTGTAACTTCACAAACTGTTTGCTACGAGCTAATCGGATCGGTCTTCCCATGAAATCCTGCGTATGTTAACATCACACATTCATATTCCACCAACTAAATTAACCCATGTGCTAACAAACTCATATTCTCAAGCTGTTATTAGAAACATGTCATTAACCCATTTCTACATTTGTCTCATTGATCATAAAGAGTCTTGAAGACTAGAAAAATCGGTTTACGGGTCCATTTATGATCGCTAAGTTCACAATGGTATTAGAGACACACCCACAGTAAACCAAAAAACAAACACTCCTGTAGACACAGAAACCACACATATTTAATTCTACCAATAAACCGACCCATGTGCCAATGAACTCATATTCTAAAGCCAATATTAGAAACATGTCATTACCTTGTCTGTTCTACAATTTTGGGATTATGGTCCATACTCTCTTGAACGTATTTACTTTACTGCCCACATGATGGCTCAAAGAAACTATCCGTAATTCACTTCTATATTTGTCTCATTGATGCAGAAAGAGTCTAAAGACCAGAAAATTCGGTTTACGAGTCCATTTCTGGTCCCTAAGCTCAAATGGTATCAGAAAACACACCAACAATAAATCAAAACACAAACAACCTTCTACTTCTGGATCCAATTCAACAACTATATCTAACAGTATTATGAGCTTCAACTTTGCTTAAGATTGACCTAACTGATGAGCCTAGAATGCTTTAAAAGCATGATTAGATCATTATCATTTAGAGAAGCTTGGATTACCTTTCCTTGGAAGTCAACGAGGGCTGCCTCGGCCATTTTCTTGGTTTTGAAAGAGACAAACCCGTAACCACTAGACCTCCTCGGATTTTCGTGGAATATAACTTCAGTGGACACAACGTTTCCAGTGTCTCCATCAAAGAACTCCTTAAGATGCTTGGCCCTAGCTTCAAATGCCAAGTTTGCAACAAACAGATTGAATGTAGGCACCGGCGTAGGATTCTCTCGCGGCGCATATGTTTTCTTCTTTTTGCTCTTCGCATAGTCTACCTTCAATCGTCGACCCTCATATTCCTAAAACAACACACAATTCAATGGAAACATGAACATCAAAGAAAGAGCAAGGACCAAGAAACAACAAAAAAAATCAGAATGGAGTAAGACGATAATTTTAGTCAGCAAAATCTGTCGTTCTTGGAATTCTGCAACCTGAGAGAGACTAATTAGCACAATGTACAACTTCTGCTAGCGTAAAGTCAGAAAAAATGAGTGAAACACGAGCAATATCTTAATGGTTCTGTCCCAATATTAGAGATGGAAGAAGAGAATGCTATGTGCTTACATAAGGTCGAGAGTTTTTAAGAGCCGTTGCAGTTTCCTCAGGGGAAGCCGCAAACCGCAAACGTTTTGTGAGCCATGTCAATTTGGGAAATGATAGTATTTGGAGGTGCGCAAAGAAACCGCAAACAAAATAACCGAATCGAACCAAACCAGAATTGTTTAACCGAAACAAACCGATTGCTTTTTGTTATTTGGTGAGCAAAATCTATCATTTTTCTAGGGATACTGCAGCCTGAAAGAGCCTAATAACACAATGTACAACTTGTGCTAAAGTAAAGTGAGCTAACAAATGAGAGAAACACAACCAAATGAGAGAACTATCTCAATGATTCTATCCCAATTTAGAGATGGAGGAAGAGAATGCTATGTGCTTACATACAATCCAACTCAAAATGAAGATCACAGAAAGAGAAGGGACCAAGAAACAACAAAAAAACACAACCAGAGAGAGCCTAATAACACAATGTACAACTTCTTCTAAAGTAAATCCAGATAAAAACGAGAGAAACACAACCAAATGAGAGAAAAATCTCAATGATTCCATCCCAATTTTAGAGATCGAGGAAGAGAATGGTTTTATGCTTACTTACATACGATTCGAGAGATTCAAGAGCTGTTGCAGCTTCTTCAGGAGAACCCATTTCAATGAAAACCAAACCTCTATTCCTTTCCTTCTTATGCATAGACATCTACAAATCGAAAAAGAAAACGATTCGTTAGGGAAAAAAAAAACGAAAGATTCAAGGTTCCGAAAGAAGGAAACGAGAAAGGAAAAAACCTCAACGTCGATGACATTTCCGTATTTCTCGAACAACGACCTTATATCTTCCGGTGTAGAGGTCCATGGAACGTTCTGAGCAATCAACCTGGTTTTAGAAATCTCTTCCTCAGGAGCGGAGATTTCACCCGAAGAAGAAGAAGATTCGAGGATTGGCTCTTGAGTAGTAGCGGAGAAGTAAGAGGTAAGGTTTCTGGATTTTGCTGGAACTGAGTCTAGAAATGTCGCATGACGATGAAGACGACATGGTGAAGGAGTAGACCAAGAGAGAGAGAAATTGCTAAGAGAGATTCTGGGATTAGAGCATTTCTGGTTTGATTGGTGACCTAGAATTTGGAGGGAAATTCCAGGAAGACGAAGAAGAGCCATGAGAGCGAGAGCGAGGGAGAGAGAGTTTGGATAAGAAAGAGAAGAAGCTACGAAACTGGATTTTTTTTATTTTGGTATCGTCGAGCAACGACGTCGTTTAGAATCACTTTAAACTAGGGGTGGGCATTTCGGTTTTCGGATTGGTTTCGGTTCAGTTTTTTTCGGTTTTACGGTTTATAAAAACTTAAACCATATCGAAACCATTAGTAATTCGGTTTGGTACGGTTTGGTTTTCTTCGGTTTTTGGTTTTATCGGTTTTTACAAAAAGTGAAACCATTCTAAAACCATATGCAATTCGGTTCGGTTTGGTTTCGATTTTTTTTTCGGTTTATCCATGATTTTCGAAAAAAAACAAAAATTGATGTATTATATAAACATGTTTTCTCTCATCAAAAAATAAGATTTTATGCAAGTATTAAAAAACAACAACATAAATTACATACAAAACATTAAACGATATCATAATTATTAATATAGAAACTTAATATTAAATTTCATTAAGAACATTAATATTATAATATAAAAAACTAGTATAGATTATGGTTAATTTGATTTTATTTAGTATATTTTTTGGTTTTTAGTATTAAATTTTAAGTTTTTGATATTAAATCACAAAATTAAATCTAATAAAAAAACATAATAAACTATAAATCCAAATTAAACCAAATACCTATAGTATTATTTTTAATTTTAATCAAAAACCATAAAAACCATTCGGTTTTACGGTTTTTAACCAAACCAAACCTAAACCGAAAATTTAATAAAAATGATAACCAAATGGAGTTTTAGGTTAAACCATAACCAAACCAAATCACTTATTTCGGTTTGGTTCGGTTCGATTTTTTTGGTTATGGTTTTTTTGCCCACCCCTACTTTAAACGGCAGCGTTTACGTGAGCCATGTCAATTTTGGGAATCGTAACCGAAATAATTGAACCGAACCAAACTAAAATAGTTAAACCGAACCGAATTAAATTTTTTTTTTTAAACTGTCTGATTTCATTGTTATAAAATTTGTACAAAAACCAAAACTAAAACCGAAACTTAAGCATTTTTTGAATAAACCGAAATTCGTTTAATTATATATTTATAAAAGAATAGATATATTCATATTAAATAATATTATAATATTAAATATATCACTTAAGTTATTTCTTTACCTAAAACCAAACCGAAAATAGGCGTTCTACAAAATCAAATTGAGTGAGAGAGAGAAAGCGATTTCTGAGTTCAGTTTCCGGCAACGGCCGGCTTTTTTAGCGGCGTTAACCGGCTTACCGTCCGGCATCATCCGGTTCCCTTGGCGGTGTTGGCCGGCTTTATCTCCCGAGAACAAGAGAGATCTCGTTCTTGTCTCGTCGGGCTTTTTTCCGGTATCTTTGGCCGGCTTTCTTTCTGGTTTCTTGGCTAGATTTAGTTTTCTTTGGGTCCGATTGATGAGGTTTTGATTTGGCTATTTCTTCTTGGTTACTTTTGTCTCTATCATTCTCCATCGTTTGCGTAATTCTTCGATCCTCCTTTTTTTAAAGAGCTTAATCCTTTCTTCAAGCTTATTTGCTTCATCTTTTTAAGAGCGGATTTGAGTTGTGGATTGAAGTCTCTTCGGTGTTTGTTTGGTATTGATATTCTAACTAATTGAGTTGATTCGTGGCTTCTCTCTTCTGATTCTATCGGATCTTTTCTTTTATTTGGTGTCCACATCTTTGCTTTTATATTTCGATGGGAAGAATTGTTATTGGGAAAAATGTCAAAAAAAGCGTGAACTTTCAAATTGTGGACGATTTAAGCGTCGACTTCCAAAATGTCATTTAAATACCAAAGTTTTGGTTGATTTTTTAGTTAAATAGGAAACTTGTCTTGACTATGTCATATGAGGTACGTCGTTAAATTTACAAACGGAATACGATTACGGAGTTAAATGTCTGTTAGACGCCTCCGTTTAGCATAAATGATGCTTATTAATTTAGTTAAAAAAGCATGAACTTTCAAATTATGGACGATTTAAGTATCAACTTCCAAAATGCCATTTAAATACCAAAGTTTTGTTTGACTTTTTAGTTAAATGAGAAACTTGTATTAACTATGCCATATGAGGTACGTCGTTAAATTTATAGACAGAATACAATTACGAAATTAAATGTCTGTTAGACGCCTCCATTTAGCCTAAACGACATCGTTAGTCCATTAATAAGATGGNTAGCCTAAACGACATCGTTAGTCCATTAATAAGACGACGTCGTTAGTCCATTAATAAAACGACGTTGTATATGAGCTTTTTTACTTGATTCAACTCTCTGTTTGGTCTTTTGGGTAGTATATTTGAAGTTCTTCACAAGGAATACGAGACAAGTAAAATATATTTCTCCTTATAACTTTACCTTCTCGTATAGCATATCTCTTGACGCATCACTCAGTCTTGTTGTTCTTAAACAATAACATCTCATTCTTACCTCTTTTGGGCTATAGACTTATGTTTTTGATATGTATATGACATTTTTTTACTTGATTCAACCCCCTGTTTGGTCTTTTAAGTAGTATATTTGAAGTTTCTCCCAATGAATGCTAAACAAGTAAAATATAATTTTTCTTATAACTTTATCTTCTCATTTAGCAGATCTCTTGATGCATCACTCATTCTTGTTGTTTTTAAGCAATAACATCGCAATCTTACCTCTTTTGGGCTATAGACTTGTGTTTTTGATCCGTATATAATTTTTTTTACTTGATTCAACTCTCCGTTTGGTCTTTTGGGTAGTATATTTGAAGTTTTTTCTAATGAATACTAAACAAGTAAAATATACTTCTCCTTATAAGTTTAGGTTCTCCTATAACATATCTCCTGACGCATCATTCATTCTTATTAATGGACTAACGATATCGTTTAAGCTAAACGGAGGCGTCTAACAGACATTTAACTCCATTTAGCCTAAATGATGCTTATGAACTTTCAAATTATGGACTATTTCAACATCAACTTCTAAAATATCATTTAAATACCAAAGTTTTGGTTGATTTTTTAGTTAAATAGGAAATTTGTGTTGACTATACTATATGAGGCACGTCGTTAATTTACAGACGGAATACGTTAAATATACAGACGGAATACGATTAAATTTTTACGACGTGCTTCATATGGCATAGTCAACACAAGTTTCCTATTTAACTAAAAAGTCAACCAAAACTTTGGTATTTAAATGACATTTTGAAAATTGACGCTTAGTCCATAATTTGAAAGTTCACGTTTTTTTTGACATTTTACCCAATTATTATTACAGATTCTCGAAGATGAAGATCTTTCTTGGAGTTTGTTGAATTGAGGATTCAAGGAGTTTCTGCCAGAAACTTTCTGGTGTGTGGTTAGGACTTAGGAGTTCTTCGAAGTCGGAAAATCTGCCGGCGGTTTGGCGTTTGACTCTGTTCTTCTTCGCATGTGTTATCGACTTTATTCCATATGCGACGTGTGTCCTCTGCTGTTGAACCTACTCATCTCTTCCCTGGTGTTTTAATTTCATTTGGGCTTGGTTTGGACTACTTTGTTGGACTGGGGTTTGGTCTAATGTTGTTATTTTGTTGGTATTAATAAATCGAGATGACAAAAAAAAAACCAAACCGAAAACCATATTGAACCAAAAAAACAAACCGAAATTACATCAAATCGAACCAAAACCCAATTGAATCAACCGAAAATTGCATCAAATTGAACCAAACCAAACCGAATTACAAATAATTTCAGTTTCTATAGAACAAAAAAAATGATAACCGAATTAAACCCGAACCATAAACCGGATAGCTCACTCCAAGTAAGTTTGGTTTCATTCTTATATAATTTGAAAGAACCGAAACCAAAACCGAAGTGTAACCGATAACCAAAATTCGTCAAATTTTATATTGTTAATTATATAGTACTAAAATAATAGATACATGAAAATTAAATAATATAATATTAAATATATCATTTAACTAAAACCAAAGCCAAACCAAAATTGCATCAAAATCGAACCAAAACCAGATTGAATCAAACCAAAATTGCATCGAACCGAACAAAAAGCAAACCGAATTACAAATGATTTTTAAATCATTTCAGCTTCTTTAAAACCAAAATAGTCGATAACCGAATTAAAACCGAATCTTAAACCGGATAGCTCACTCCTAGTAGTATTATACTATTAGGGCGAGTTTCACGCGTTGCGCGGAATTATAATTTATATAATA
>OVAY01002644.1:0-16181 GCA_900406395.1 Kernera saxatilis | reverse complement strand
AATTTAAGATCGACGTTCTAGATTGAAACAAAACCAACGATTCAGATGAGATTTTTATTAATGGCATATTAGTCTTTTAAAACTCTAAGGATGAATGTGAAGTGTTTTTCACACCTCATTTAATATAATGATAGTAAAAAAAAACACATTTAATTTGACCAAATAAATTTCTATTTTATCATGTAGCCTAGATACTCGTATGATGTTAGTGTTTGAGTTTTATTAGTATAAATAATCCTTTCATGTTTTAAGATTTTATTCAGCTTTCGTGATTTTGATAAATGAAGAGTATTCTCAAACCCTTTGAGTGAGCATGTAAAGGTGAATCAACTGAATTAAGAAAAACTTTTCATTGGCTATTCCAAGGTATCAAGAGACACTCAGTTTCATATCGCTTCCACTCCATCTTCAAATTCACAATAATATATGAGCCACAAAGCAACGAAGAGAGAAAACATTACAGGAAGGATACGCAAGCGTGTGCATTTTCAAGATCATAAATTAATCAGACCACTTACATGTTTTTGTTTGCCCAACCACTTCCAAGTCCCCACTCTCTCTCGTTTCCTTGCTCAATCCCATTCACTTTCCACGCTCTTCGGTTTCATACCACAAAAATTCAAATTAAATTTCGTTGAATATTATTTTAGACTATGTTGATTTATCATATATATGCCTTAATTTAACAAGTTAAAACTATACACTTTGTAGATATCATGACAGTTGAATCTAAAAGATCTTCTAGGGAACCATTAATTAATAGATTTTATTTTCTTTAAGAATTCTTCTCTTCCACAACATCATTTATATTGTCTGTGTAAACTGATTTGGTCTATGTAAAGATACATTAACAAGATTCCCATAATCCTAAAACATATTATAAAATAAAAACAACATTTACTATTGATGCCACCACATTATTATTGTTTTCAGAACCAAACCGGTCAGAAACATAGTGTCTTTCTCATGAATAGTAAATAATGCACATTCATCAAGAAACTAAAACCCAGAAAGATATATATCAAAATCGATAAAATTGAATGAGAGGATAACTAACACAAGATCATGATCGGCTATATTTCGTGCCACGATCACTAACACGCTGTCCACAAGTTTTGGTTTTATTTCAAAAATTAATTATTTATCGACAATACTTCGAAGTTGGTTCGATGTTGCTGTCCGAATGTATTGTTATGATTAATGCTTCAACGAAAAGACAGTGAGACATATCCAGCTAACTAGGGTTGCTCTTGTTTGATCGTTTAAGCCCCACGAATATGTACTTAAGGCACAAAAATAAACTCAGATTTCTTGTGTGGAGATCCCGAGTAATCGTGAATCTAAACGAGTCATGTCAATAATTCAAATACTAGCGTTTACATTCGAATTTTGGACCTTAAAAAGGAATTATAGGATTCACCAGATATTTTAAGGGTTTATATAGTTTTGTTTGCGATAAATAAACTTGAAAACAACATTTTATTTCGATGATATATGACAGTTGTTTTGAAGACCTGATGATTGAAACAAGGCTAAAGAAGTTAAAAGTAAGATGTTACATTAATAGTTAATAAAAATCATATACTTAAAAAATAAAAGAGGAAATGTGGAGATAAGAAAAAGATAGGGATGAGTCGAAAAGGGAACAAAACTTTAATAATTTAAAGACCCAACTTTTTTTGTTAAGATACACACGAATGTGATTTGCAAAAGACACGACTCTTTGGAGTCTAGCTTGTGTTTGCATCACAAGACAAGTTGCATGTTTTAACACCATTACACTTCTCATCTTTAACTTACTATTTTTCTTTCAAACATAGCTTTTTAGTTATATATAGGTAATAAAGTATTATACTATATGTCTATATACATATATATATATGTATATTTTTAAATTATCCTCTTAACAATCTTTTTTTTTTTTTCTTAACATGCCTTTTGTTATGGATGCCTACGTTTGGAATTTTTTAGAAAATAATATTACATGTTTTGTTACGAAACTAGTCATATCGTACATACTAAAACCATATTTAAAGATGGTCTATATTTTGTTTGTAACCAGAAAAACAAATATAATTAATTTTTTTTTGCGCAAAAAAACTTATAATTGATTAAATACTTACTTCAACATATGTTGAAATTTTGTAGACTATACACAACTAATGAGTTATTCTTAAAAAAAACTGTAGTCTTATCTTAGTCCTTAGAGTAAAAAAAAGGCTTATAATTAGTATTATTGATTAAGTACGTAAATGTTAAATATAAAAATTGATCGAAAATGTTCAAATTTTTTGGCTTACTACTGTTCAATATATATCCTCTTTTTTTTGTTAACAAAAAAAAAAACTTAACAGTAACTTACTACTCTTGTACTTTCTTAAATCGGTTTACAGTAAAAACGTTGAGTTTAACCAACAACTAGCTTTAGCAATCATCTATATAAGCATCACAGAGATCTATAGTAGTTATCTTTAACAGGTACTCTTCAATAAGGTAAGGGAGCTCACCCTATTAATTTTTAGGAGCTTTTCCAAAAAGTTTCGATATCAACAAAGACTAAAACATGCATGAACACACAAACATGAAAAACTATTTTCAAGAAGTTAGGTTCCCTCTATGTTAAGTGATTATAGAAATCTGAAAATGGTTAACTAAAGTATTCATTCGTGCATTTAACCAAAAAAAAGGTTATTCACTCGTGCATGCTTCTCTTAATTAGTGAGCAAATACATTGTATGAGTTTGTAATAACAGAAAGAATACATGAAACTCTGACAATCATAACCTCTAAAATATATTAAGAAGAGAGGCTACGTATCTTGCATCTCTTTACTTATCTAATCTTTGGGATATTGGAAGGGGCAAGAACATAGAAGGAATCTTTATCTCAAAAGTAGGGAAAAAAAACAAATATTTAAAATTGGTAAATCCATTGAATAAAGTCCAACGTAAACATCAAAACGCATGCGGATTACAAGCTAAATGAACATAGTTACGCGTAATCTATGGGGAGAATTTAATTACCACTTTGGTTCATACTTTTAAGTTTTATGATTCAATGTATACATAGCACGTGGACTTCTCTCCCCACAACTCATTTTGAAGGGAAATAATTAAAATGAATACTCAAAGAGACATATATATATATATAGGAAAGCACATGGCTTTACCATTCCTCTATCAATTACCAACACATTTGACCCTTATCCACATGGGTTTCCCTCTCTTATTCTCCAATATCAAAATTAAATATATTAAAATTATAACATTTTCCAACTCACAATATACAAAATGCGGTGCGACATTATGATATTTTTTCCCAAGATACAAAAAACTTGAAAACTCAAATCTTTAATCTATAAGATTCGATTAATATTAGAGTTAGACATAAATTGATTTTATATATGCGAAGTTCTTTATATACGCAAAAATGATACGAGGTTTGTGAGCTTAATCGGCAACGACTACATGTGAATGCACATTCTCTGACCTATAAGAGCACTTGGAAACTCTATCAAAATTCCATCATGATTCAGTAAAAATTATCGTGATATTTTTCACACGAATCAAAACAAATTAAATATTTTTATTATACCTCTACAAAACAAATTGACTTAAAACTTATATTCTATTTATTAGTTTTGATTATGGAAAACTTACAAACACAACTTTTTTTTAATGAAAATAACTTTAAGAATCTAAATCGACATAATTTCAAAAAAAAATATCTTAAACAGCACTAACTATTAAACGAATAGAGTAATGATTACCAACACTAGATATTTTTAAACAGAAGATATGTATGAAAGAAAAAAAGGCTTATATACACTTTAAAAAGATGCAAACAAAAATAACTTTAAGAAACAGTAAATAAAATGTTATAATAATACAATCTATTTTTTCCTGTTTGCTTTATTTCCGGGTCGGCCGATAGAATTCCAATTTTTTTTCATTCATCATTTCTTTCATTTTTTTTGCTCTCTCTTTTCTTTGGTCCCTTATAATAATTACATATCCTTTGAAAAAGAAGGGGAAAGAGAGATGGACGGCTAAGATGTAAGCGTAAGCAAATTTGGCGGAGGCAAATAAGGAGCGTGGAATAAACAAAGAGTCGAGTCCACATGGGCGGCCCAAGCGTCTTGTGTCCCACTTTTGTCCCCTTGCCTCTTTCTTGCCTTTCTAGCTCCCGACAACGTCTCTCTCTCTTCCTTTACCCTTAACTTCTATGCATCTTCTCCCTCCTTTATATATCTTCTCTTCCCTTTTCTCTAAACCCATAAACCAAACTCACCAACAAGAACAAGATCAACAAGAACAAGAGAAGGATTGTGCGTTGTAAAACCACACAAGAACATAGAGAGAGAGATTTCTTGATCTTGAAAAACAATGGCGTACGAAAAAGTCAATGAGCTTAACCTTAAGGACACAGAGCTACGTCTTGGATTACCAGGAACGGAGGAGACTATACAAGAACAAGAGGTTTCTTGCGTTAGAAGCAACAAGCGTCAATTCCAAAGCAACGATGAGGAAACACGTGAAGAACAAGAGTCTACACCTCCTACGAAGTAAGTAGAGATCTAAGTTTCAATCACTTCTTTTAAATTATATAATATGATTGATGAATAGTACTAATGATGATTCAATCTTTCTTTACAGAACTCAAATCGTTGGTTGGCCTCCGGTGAGATCATACCGTAAGAACAGCAACAGTGTGAGCTATGTGAAAGTGAGTTTGGACGGAGCTCCATACCTACGCAAAATCGATCTCAAAACATACAAAAACTATCCAGAGCTTCTCAAGGCATTAGAGAACATGTTCAAGTTCACGATTGGTGAATACTGCGAAAGAGAAGGATACAAAGGATCTGGATTCGTACCAACGTACGAGGATAAAGATGGAGACTGGATGTTGGTCGGTGATGTTCCATGGGATATGTTCTCTTCTTCTTGTAAGAGACTTAGAATCATGAAAGGATCTGATGCTTCTGCTTTAAACGCTGCCTTATGATGATGATTCAGAAGAGAAGAAAAGAGATTCGATGAGAGCTTTTGATCCAGAGGAGATAGATGAGACTTTGATGAATGAAACCCTTTTTGATTTGATTCTGATCGGCGTTTTGAGTTAGTTAACACCAAGAACAAAACACTTGAGGGTTTTGTGTCCGATGAGTCATGAGATAGATCCATCTCCAAGTGATTTTCTTTTTCTTTTTGTATCTGTTTTTTTTTCTTAGATTTGAAGGAATTTGTTTGATGTAAAGATACATGAAAAAAAATTATGTATAATACAGACACATACAGTATAAGTAGTAATGTTCTACAGGATCAAGTTTCTGTTCTTGACGAATTTTTATTTTGAATTTCTTAATCTTAAAGCTACACATTTTGAATCAAAAAAATATTGTTCTTCTGATTATATATATTTTAGCATTCGAATTATTTCATGGATTAATATTATTATTACTTAAAAAAAAAAAACCAAAGGAATCAAAATTTAATTTGGTCAACGAATTGTGGAGTTGACTTCCAAAATCATCGTCTTCTTCCTTTGCTTCTCCAGTTCTCTCCTCCTCTTTCTTTTTTGGTAGTAATAGTTGGGAAAAATGGATGTTGGTGCAAGTGGGTATCTTTTTTTTATATTGTTTTAATCCAAATTTTCCATCTTTGATCGGTTCTTTAAGTTCTGATCAACAAATTTTGGAAGAAAATTAGGATTGTGGGATAATGAGTTTCGATCACTTGAAAATGAAACTGCTGGATTGTTAAATCGTGTCGCAATCATTTCTGGATTTCTGGGTATTTTTCAAAAAATCTGCTTCGTTTAGCTACTTGTTTGTTTTATACTCACTACAGTTGCAAACGAAATCGAAGATTTTGTGGCCATGGATTGTTCTGAAACTGAGGAAGAGTATGTCGCACAATCGAAGTTACATGAAGATTTTTATGTGCACACCAAGTGTTCGACGAAAGGTCTGAGTTACAGAGGATGTTTTCCCGCCATTTTGGAGGCTTTGGATAATATTGAGGATGTTGAAGAGCCGTTGAGCCCGTGGGCGGAGAGGCTTAGCAACAAGGAGATGACGATTACTTTTAAAGGATTTTCGAGTGGTTTAAGAGCAAGGATTGCCATGAACTGAACGTGATTCAACATCATGCTCCAGATTCTTGGAAAAGCTTTTAAGTTTAGGTATGTGCAGAGTTTATGGGATGAGATGATCAGAAAAGGCATCAAGCCGGTTAATCGTATGTATGGGACTCTCATTGCCTCCTAGAGCTAAGATGAGCAAGATAGGATGCAGCCTGACGAAGTTACAACGAGGATAGTTCTTCAAATGTATAAAAAGGCAAGAGAGTTTCAGAAAAGCAGAGGATTTTTTCAAGAAATGGTCGTGTGGCAAGTCCTATGGGATGTTGAGCGTGAAAGAAAAACGTGGATTATTAATTTAGCATTCGAATAAGTTTATTGAATATTTATCTCACTAAGTGGGATGGTTTCATGAAGTATTATTAGTTTATTATGAGTTAATGTAGGTTCGGAAACGAGTTGTGGAGTTGACTTCCTCTTGCATCGTCTTCTTCCTTTGCTGCCCTCACTCTAGATCTTTCGTTGTAAGCTCTTCTCCTCTCTTTTTTGCTGTATAATTGCTTGTATCTGTAGTAAGAGTTGATAAAAAAAGGACGTTGTTGCAAATGTGTATCTTTTCTTTGATTGTTTTTATCCAAAATGTTCGTGTTTGATCGGTTCCCTATGTTCTGATCCACAAATTTTGGGAAAAAAACTTATGAAACTGGCTGGCTATGAATTAGGATTGTGGGATAATGAGTTTACATTACTTGTAATGACGCTTCTGGCTTGTAATCTGGTGGCTTCGTTAGCTACTTATTTGCTTTATAGTCATTACAGTTGCAACAAAAACGAAGAGTTGTGGTCATGGATTACTTATATGATTCCGCGCAATCGAAGTTACTTGAAGAGTTCATGTGCATTCCCAGCATTGATAAGGCTTGGGTTTTCAAGTCTGATGCCGGTACCCTCAATTTCCTTGGTTTACTCACTTTGTTCTCAGCTCAGTTTATATGAATATCTATCAGTAATTTGCATTTCAAAGGTTTCACTCATCAAGAACTGTCGCTATGAGTGATGAATTTACTGCATAACTGGAGAATTTCAAGTTTTTTTGCCTTCTCAATGTGCTTCTTTTTGTCTCTCACTCACATAAACTGAAACTGGTTACATTTCAGGTTCTCAGGCGATGTTTGCTATGAGTCAAGCAAACCTTTTGGCTAACAAAAGGAGAAAGTTTATGTTATCAAGTCATATCTCCAAGAAAAATAGAGAGTCAGTGAACTTCCATTGGGCTCCATTTCCCATTGAGATGACTGGCGTGTCGGCTTTTGTTCCATCGCCATCAGGTCTGAAGCTCCTTCTAGTCCGAAATTCTCTAAATGAATCTCCTACCCAATTTGAGATATGGAGTTCGTCTCAGCTAGAGAAGGAGTTCCACATTCCGCAGAAAGTTCATGGCTTTGTATTCATTGGTGGATGGTACACTGATGACTTTTTTGGCTTGATGTTAAGACCAAATGCTGGTGAAGTAGAAGACATTATAAGGCTGTCTATAATGCAGGTTTGAAGGGATCTCTTGGAACTCTGATGAGAGTCATGTAGCTTATGTTGCCGAGGAACCTTCCCGTTCCAAACCTACCTTTAACCATCTGGGTTATGAGAAAGGAGATTCGTTAGGCGACAATTCTGGAAGCTGGACAGGTCAAGGAGATTGGGAAGAGGACTGGGGAGAAGATTATGCTGGGAAAAGGCAGCCTGCGATGTTTGTTATCAATGTGGACAGGTCTCACCAACTTTAATTCAAACCTTGAGAAAGAAAAAGTCTCCTCAGTGATGGCTGACACTTCCTGCGAAATGCTTCTCTTTTGATTTGACAGTGGAGAGGTCCAACCTATCAAAGGACTTCCAAGATCGTTAAGTGTTGGACAGGTTATTTGGAGTCCAAACAATAAAGGTTCAACTCAGTATTTGGTTTTTGTGGGATGGTCAGGAGGTAAAAGAAAACTCGGTCTTTGCTCCAACCGACCGTGTGCGATATACGCAATTGAGTTCACAGACGTTTCATCATCAGGACCAGATGAATTCAAGTAAGTTTATGGCATTTAATTCACTTGAGGGCAACTTGAGGATTCATAGTTTTAAAAATGGTCTTAATTTTCCGGTGTGTACTTGCTCTCCAGAAATGGTGCTTATGAAGCATCTCGCATATATAATCTGACAAAGAGCATGCGCAGTGGTTTCTCCCCTCGGTTCAGGTTTGCATTTCATACTGCAACTGATACTTTTCCCAAACTTTGGCTGAGATGTAGCCAAAACAATATCGAAAAGCAAACATTAATGTTAGTTCAACATATCTTGCTGTTTAAAACCTTTTTTCCTTGCCTTATGTGTATACATTTGAAAGCAACATTTGGTTTCCTAGTTACTCTGTTTCTAAGTGGACTTGCTCAGAAAACATGTGTAAACAAATATTAAGTTTAGTGTTGATCTTTTCACCATTAACTGTATCTCTATACAATTTTCTTCTCTCAGCAAAGATGGAAAGTTCCTTATGCTTTTATCCTCAAAGAGTGATGTTGATACTGGGGCACATCGAGTGACTGAATCACTTCATAGGATTGACTGGCCAAGTGATGGGAATCTTCCCCAAACAACAACAATTATTGATGTGGTCAGCTTATACTCTCTCTCTCTGTGTCTCTCTCTCTCTCTCTCCCTCCTCAATATAGTACTTGGTAAGCAAACACTTCTTTCTTCTCTGTTGTCTGATATGCCTATATATATCTTATGATGCAGATACGAGTAGTGAATTGTGCTGAGGACGGTTGTTTCCCTGGACTCTACAGTTCCAGGATCTTGAGTGATCCGTGGCTATCAGATGGACACACTCTTGTGTTGTGCTCTTTCTGGCACAGCTGTCAAGTAATACTTGCCGTAAATTTGCTGAGGTAATTCACATTTTTTTTAACAGATATGTAAATCTAAAAAAATGTTCTGCTGCAAAGTAATGATATAACTATCAAGAGAATTGCAGCGGGGCAGTGTCGCGGGTCAGCCCTAGTGATTCAAATAGTTCATGGAACATCCTGGCGTTAGATGGTGATGATATTATTGCTGGTAACAACTTGAACATTTTTCTTATATCTTAGTTACTTACTGTCCATTAAACATAGGCAGACTTTAGACATATGAGCTTTTGTGAATAGTGTGTAGTAGTCCAGTGAATGTTCCTGGAATTAAGTATGGGAAGAAAATTCTCGACTCATCTGGAAAACTTTCATGGCAGTGGTTCAATATCTCAAGCCCGGTATTCAGATGCTCTGAGAAGGTATATAGCATATTAGCAGACCATTTTGGTTCAATTGATGCTTTTCTTAATATGATTTTTCTCATGCATAGTTTTTCCCGTCTTCTCAGGTCATGTCAGGGCTTTCATCTCTTCAGTTCAAAATTCTTGAAATTCCAATCAGTGATGTTTCTGAAGATCTTACCCAAGGTACTTTTGCACATAGTTTAAGACATTGATTTTCAATGTGAATAGAAGATGTATTAGGCAATATAATTACTATCTGCCAGTGTTATTTATTCACGTCTAGCTGTATACATGCGGACTATTTTCATATAATCAACTAATGGCAGGGGCCAAGAAACCTATTGAAGCTATATATGTATCGTCGTTTAAGTTTAAGAAAAGCGGGAAATGTGATCCTCTAGTTGTTGTCATTCATGGAGGCCCTCATGCTCTCTCTCCATCTAGCTTCTCGAACAACCTGGCTTATCTCTCCTCGATTGGTAATAGTCTTCTGATCGTAAATTACAGGTGCTGAGCTTATTTGCCTTCTGAAATGTCCAGTTTCCCATCAGTGCATCAACCTTGTTTTATTGTTCTCAATGGAAGGGGTTCTTTAGGATTTGGGGAGGATGCTTTGCAGTCTCTTCCTGGGAAAGTTGGGTCCCAAGTGTGTGTACATCATTTTTCTTCTTTTTATCTATCTCTTTCTTCATTAATCTTAAAACTGATTGCTCCATAACTTACCTGCCTGCCACAGGACGTGAAAGATGTGCTTACAGCTGTCGATTACGCCATTGACATGGGACTTGCAGACCCATCAAGAGTAGCATTGTTGGGTGGTTCTCATGGTGGATTTCTCACTACTCACTTGATTGGCCAGGTATTTACTTTTTGATTGAACCAAATCAGAAATCCACAATATTTCTTGATGCAATCTTCAACAGGCGCCAGATAAATTTGTAGCTGCAGTTGCAAGGAATCCCGTTTGCAACCTGGCTTTAATGGTTGGCATATCAGATATACCCGATTGGTGCTTCTTTGAAGCCTATGGAGACCTGAATCACTTTACAGAAGCACCTTCACCCCATGATCTTTCTCGTTTTCATCAGATGTCTCCTATATCGCACGTCTCCAAGGTCCATTTCTTATCCAACTCTCTATTATCAAGAAGAAAATTTGGTTCTTGAAGACATTAAAAGACATGAATAATACTCTTTATGTTTCATTCCACTCGTGCAGGTGAAAACTCCCACCTTGTTTCTTTTCGGAGCTAAGGATCTTCGTGTTCCAGTGTCAAATGGATTGCAAGTAAGATCCTTTCGAGTCATACTTCGTAGACACAAACTCATTAGTTAAGATATGGTGTTTAATCTGCTGTTCTTGAAACGTGTAGTACATGAGAGCATTGAAGGAGAAAGGAGTCCAGACTAAAGTTTTAGTATTTCCCAACGATAGACATCCCATTGATAGGTAAAAACGCATAGATGTGTTTGTGTTTCCTGTAGCTAAAGGATCTTTTTGTGATTAAATTTCTTACTTTTGTTTGCTATTTTCATTACACATTTGTGTGCAGACCACAGAGCAATTTTGAAAGCTTTCTGAACATCGGTTGCTGGTTCAAGAAGTACTGTAAGCTGTGAACGAGCCCTAATTTTCCTCTTATTTGCGAGTACCTTGCTGTAGAAGTTAAAAGAGATACAAGGTCCTCAAGTTTCACAATACAAGATTTTTTCTCTTCAATGAGTTCGTAGAGCCTGGAATCATATTCATGTAACGAAAATCGGAGGTTAAAGGTGGAGAGTGAAGACTAGAATTGCAATAATCCCAGAGCTTTCTTAGGGTTCTTTAGATGCATATGATGAAATTTTGGGAATTTTTGGAAACAAAACAAAATAAGGACTTCTTTTGTGAAAATAAAAAGCTTGAGTGGGTTCCATTTTTTTTCTTTCCTTTAAGGGCCTACCATATTACGAAATTATCAATTTAACCCAAGTGTCTCTCTTTTCAATCGGAGAAAGGACGAGTGCGCGCGCAATTATTATATCCATTTGCAACTTTGCCAGCAAAAATCTCGCCGGAATTTTACAGAGAATCACGTTCGCCGCAGAAGTTAATAGCGTCTTTGAACTTGGCGGTGAAATTTTTCTTTCTTGCTCTCGTGAATAACCAATGCTCGTTGGAGCTGAAAAATGTTGTTGAATCTTCGTCTTGATGGATGTAGCTTACATGTTCTTTGTTCCACAAAAACCTTACCGATTTTCCCTCTCGATAAATTCCCATCCATGAAGAAAGTCAAGCAGAATTACGTGCCAGGAACCCACGAAAATGACAAGGGACCTCCACAGAGAAGCACCAGACATGGCGACCGAGGTATTGCTACTGTTGCTCATGAAGTTGTAGCCGGGAAAAACTTACTTCTTGTAAACCCAGGTGATAATCGCGTCGGGAAATCAAGGTTTAGTGATGGGTTTGTTGATAAGAGAGCTGGAGATGGAGGATTTTGTGGGAACGGCATGGTTAGGAAAATGCACGCCAAGTGTTCGACGAAAGGTCTAAGTTACGGAGGATGTATTCCCGCCATTTTGGAGGCTCTGGATCGTATTGACGACGTTGAAGAGGCGTTGAGCCCGTGGGCGGAGAGGCTTAGCAACAAGGAGAGGACGATTATTTTAAAGGAGCAGACACGGTGGGAGAGAGCGGTGGAGATTTTCGAGTGGTTTAAGAGCAAGGAGTGCTATGAATTGAACGTGATTCATTACAATATCATGCTCCGGATTCTTGGGAAAGCTTGTAAATGGAGGCATGTGCAGAGTTTATGGGATGAAATGATCAGAAAAGGCATCAAGCCGATTAATTCAACGTATGGGACTCTCATTGATGTTTATAGCAAAGGCGGGCTTAAAGTACACGCCCTTTGTTGGCTAGGGAAGATGAGCAAGATTGGGATGCAGCCCGACGAAGTTACGACGGGGATTGTTCTTCAAATGTATAAAAAGGCAAGAGAGTTTCAAAAAGCAGAGGAGTTTTTCAAGAAATGGTCGTGTGGCAAATCGTTTGGGATGTTGGGAGTGAAAGACAACAAGGTGGAGTCACATGTTTGCTTGAGCTCCTATACTTACAACACGATGATTGATACGTATGGTAAGTCCGGCCAGATAAAAGAGGCTTCAGAGACATTCAAGAGGATGCTAGAAGAAGGGATTGTTCCAACCACAGTGACTTTTAATACCATGATTCATATCTATGGCAACAACGGTCAGCTTGGAGAAGTGGCTTCCTTGATGAAAATGATGAAGCTACATTGCTTACCTGATACAAGAACATATAACATTCTTATCTCGCTTCACACGAAGAACAACGATATAGAAAGGGCAGGGGCCTACTTCAAGGAAATGAAAGACGCTGGGCTTAAACCAGACCCTGTAAGTTACCGCACCCTCCTCTATGCATTGTCGATAAGACATATGGTTGAGGAAGCTGAAGAGCTTGTAGCAGAGATGGATGATAATGATGTCGAGATTGATGAGTATACGCAATCTGCTCTCACTAGAATGTATATAGAGGCGGAAATGCTTGGGAAATCATGGTCATGGTTCCAAAGGTTTCATTTTGCGGGTAATATGAGTTCTGAAGGCTATTCGGCCAACATTGATGCCTATGGTGAGCGTGGATATTTGTCAGAAGCCGAGAGAGTATTTATCTGCTGCCAAGAAGTGAATAAGAGAACAGTTATTGAGTACAATGTGATGATCAAAGCGTATGGAATCGGTAGAAGCTGTGAAAAGGCGTGTGAATTATTTGAGAGCATGATGAGTTACGGGGTCACACCGGATAAGTGTACATATAATACTCTCGTCCAGATCCTTGCGAGCTCTGACATGCCTCATAAAGCCAGAGGCTACCTGGAAAAAATGAGAGAGACGGGATATGTGAGCGATTGCATACCTTACTGTGCTGTGATTTCGAGCTTTGTGAAACTGGGTCAGCTCAATATGGCAGAGGAAGTCTATAAAGAGATGATTGAGTTCAACATCGAACCCGATGTTGTTGTTTATGGAGTCTTGATCAATGCTTTTGCAGATACTGGTAACGTTCAAAAAGCTATGAGTTATGTAGAAGCCATGAAAGAAGCTGGAATTCCGGGAAACTCTGTTATATACAATTCTCTGATCAAGCTCTACACTAAAGTCGGGTACTTGAGTGAAGCTGAAGCAATATACAGAGAGCTCCTTCAATCGTGTAACAAGACGCAGTATCCAGATGTATATACATCAAACTGTATGATCAACCTGTACAGCGAAAGATCGATGGTGAGAAAAGCAGAAGCGATATTCGAAAGTATGAAACAGAGAGGAGAAGCAAACGAGTTCAGTTTCGCGATGATGCTATGCATGTACAAGAAGAACGGTAGGTTCGAAGAAGCGACTCAGATTGCGAAACAGATGAGAGAGATGAAGATCCTCACTGATCCGTTGAGTTACAACAGCGTTCTTGGGTTATACGCTTTGGACGGAAGATTCAAAGAAGCTGTAGAGACTTTCAAAGAGATGGTTTCGTCCGGGATACAACCCGATGACTCGACGTTTAAATCACTTGGAACCATTCTGATCAAACTCGGGCTGTCGAAGAAAGCTGTGCGAAAGATCGAAGAAGTGAGGAAACAAGAGATCAAGAGAGGTTTGGATCTATGGATCTCAACTCTCTCATCTCTTGTTGGGATTCAAAGCAATAACGAAGATTGCGATGAGCTTTAGAGTTTTAAAGTTTTGGTAGATCTTTAGCTGATCCCATGTATATATAAAAACCGTTAAAAGACTATGTAAAAAGCTTTGAAGCGGGAGATTTTTACTTCATGATTATACAAAATTGAACAAAGAAAGCAAATAGAACAAAAACAAAAAAAGCTAAAGGTTCACACGTCACAAAGTATTTACATGACGTCATTGTGCCATGAGAGAACTATTTCTTCAAGCTCTGTTATCAAATCGGACCACCGTGAATCTTCTTCTTCTCCTTCAGCTACTTTCACTTCAACGACCACAACATCCGCTGCTAACTCCACAGCCTCCACCACTATCGCTGTTCTTCCTCTTCCTAATCCAACTATCTTCGCTTCTCCTTCTTTCTTCGTCTTCTTCTTCACTGCGTAACCTAGTTTCTCCCCAATCGCCTTCGCTTTCTCCTCTGCTTCGACGGCGGAAACTTTGGCTGTGAATCTCCTTTCTTTCTTTTTCTTAATCTCAAACAATCCTGAGAGATCTAGTCCCGATGAAAACGATATCAAATCGAAAGCTGTGATCGAATTGATGCTGGATTTCGCCTCTTTCTCTAGAAACGGATCTGATTCGAAGATGTTGCGATGGAATTCGGAAGTTTCTAGGGATTTTTTGAACCAGGTTGTTTTCATGACGGTTTCTATGCTCATCCTCGTTGCAGGATTCGGATCGAGCATCTGATAGATTATCGATTTGGCTTGTTTCGAGATCCAGCTTGGGAAACGATAATCTCTCCGGTGAATCTTCCTGTACATGGCTGCAATGTTGGAATCGTCGAAAGGAACGTCTCCGACGAGAAGAACGAATAGGATCACTCCACAAGACCACGCATCAGCCTTTGCTCCGTCGTATCCTCGCCGCGATATAACCTCCGGAGCTGTGTATGCCGGCGTGCCGCACGCCGTGTGGAGCAATCCGTTCTGAAGATGCTCCGGCAAGGCGGATAAGCCGAAGTCGGAGACCTTGAGGTTTCCTTGCTTGTCCAGGAGCAGATTCTGCGGCTTCACGTCGCGGTGAGCGACGCCGTCTCGGTGAGAGAATTGAAGCGCGGAGGCTAGCTGCTGGAAGTAACGACGCGCCGTCGATTCAGGAAGCCGGCCACGACGGAGGACCTTGGAGAAGAGCTCACCGCCGGCGGCGAGCTCCATGACGAGACAGACCTTAGATTTGGTTGCCATGACTTCGTGGATCTTGAGGATGTTGGGATGGTGACGGAGACGACGCATCGCATCGATCTCCCGGATTATCCTCGGCTCCATGCCGGATTCAATGGTTCTCTTCTTTTCGATGATTTTAATAGCCACGAGCTCATCGTTCTCGATTGAACGAGCCAAATAGACTTTCGCAAAGCTTCCGCTACCGAGTTTGCGACCGAGCTCGTATTTACCGAGGAGAATTTTCGCCAGAGTTGTTGTTGCAGGTGTCTGGTTTTGAGTTTCCATGGAAGATACTGGCGGCGGAGAGAAGAAGTGTGGTGCCTGAGTTCTTGAGAGTTCAGGGACGAGTTGTTTGGTGACTTGATGTTTGTTTTTATAGGAAAAATAAATGATTTTCTTTATTATTATACAAAATTCCAAAACTACCCTTGGAGAAATAATTATGATGTTTAATAGAAATCTGTTTTACGTGTTAACCGGGTTTTTTTTTTTTTTTTTTTTTTTTTCAACCACACATTAATTAAAAATCAACTCCTTGGTTGGTTGTCCAATTAGGAGGAAGAGAATCTACAAAAGTACAATCCACGAATCGAGAACGAGCATAACGGGCTAAACAGTCCACCTGTAAATTAAGAGTGCGAAAAATAAAAGAAAGCGAGAAATCTTGAAAACGACTTCGGAGCCATCCTATCTCATCGAGCAGATTTGAAAAAGCAGGCCACTCTTCAGGAGATTGAATAATCGACACAAGTTCAGCACTGTCTGTCTCGAAGTTTTGACATACTATCTCGTGTGAAAGAATATTCTTCATGGCCCAAAGCAAAGCTTTCATCTCCGAACGAAGGGGCGAGATACTTCTTCTTTGACATTTAGCTCCTAAAAGAACCGTCC
>OVAY01002643.1:0-16190 GCA_900406395.1 Kernera saxatilis | reverse complement strand
ATTAAATAAGTTTTCTAAATACATATAATAATTTATTATGTATATTGGTTTATCATTGTATATCTATTCATTTGATTATTTTATATTTATTTAATTAGTTATTATATTAATAAAATAAGTGAATAGTATTTAGTATTGTGAATAGTAGCACACCAAATTTGGTGTGATACTGTAACATCACACTAAAATAATATAATTTTTGAAGTTCTATTGGAGAGTTTTTAATATAATTTTTGCATTAAAATAGAGTTTTGCAGTCCATTAGAAATGGCTTGACAATACAGAGCATAAATGATGTCCTGGATATGTTGGTTGGTATTTGAGAAAAGGAAAAGCAGTAAACCGGGTTGGACCGGTTGGACCAGTTGGATTAGATGGTCCGTGGGTGAGCCAGTGTTTTATCCGGTTTAATTAAAAAAGTTATGATTCGGTCACGCGGATCAACCGGTTGAACCGGTCGGTTTTCATGGAGAAAATAAAACACCCCGAAACCATAGAGATTTGTTGTCTCCTCTGCAAAATCGACGTTGTCGTGCTCACCAACCACCGATTCCTAAATTCGTTTGTTTCGTTTTCTCGGAATCGCATCTTCTTCTTCTTCAATCCACTCTCCTGGCCTGATTTTAAGGTTTTTTCCCCAAGTTTCTTTCTCCTATAGTCCTATTTCTCTCTCAGTTCGTTGATTAAGTTCAGCTTGTGATCATCAATTAGGAATATCGGGTTTTATCTTCTCGAATTCGAGCTTCTGGGTAATTGGGTTGATGGAATTCGTCTCGAAAAGATTTTGATTTTGCTATGATTTTCTCTCTGTCAAAATCCAAATGATAAATGAGTCACGATTTTGTTGTTTTGTTTTCCTTTAGATCTTCATAGCTTAATCATTTGCTTGAATTGTGGTCAGCTCTAGGATCAAAACCTGGTGAATCTCGGAAAGTTGATCAGTTTTGTTTACTCAAAAACTTGTAGTTTCGTAGGTTCTTCTATGGATACAGATGCATTACAAGCATTTATCGTGACTCGATTTTTCTTAAAGCTATGCTTTTTGAGTAATCCAAGTAGAAAGCTTGTGTTTTGTCCTTGAAAATGGTTGTTTCTCAAGACCAACAAAATTTTGTTTTTCTCTTCAGTTACTTCATAGATACATACCAATGAATAGTTTCTCTTCTTTTTCAGAAGTCAGGTTGATGTGTTGTATAAGCTTTTTTTTTGTATATGGATTTATTGCTCAATTTGTTCTTTGATCAATCATGTTTCTGAACTTAATCTACACAATTCATAAGCCTTCTGTTTTGTAGATTTAGATTTGCTCATTCTCCACCATAGTCGGAATCAGGGGAAGATGGGGGTGTCGCCAAAAATCGCTCCATCGATGCTGTCTTCGGACTTTGCAAATCTAGCGGCGGAGGCCAAGCGGATGATCGATTTGGGCGCCAACTGGCTTCACATGGACATTATGGTACGACCTTGCTTCTCCAAAATCTGAGTTTTAGTTCACTCAATATTTACTTGGTGATTTGAAGGCTTCACTTTGATATGACAAAATTTCTAGTCAAAACCTGGTTTGTTGGGTCTGTTTGAGACAATGTGTGAATCCGAATAATCGTTCAAGCCTCCTGAATTTGTTTGAACTACCAGGAATCATGATTTCTTATAACAAAATCGAAAGAAATTGCTTCTCGATCGATCACTATGCCTCATATTGTCTGTACTCTCGAGTCCTGAGTTAATTTTCCTAATATGTTATTGGAGATGTGGTTCAACTTCATCTGGTGTTGAATGTGACAGCCTTGTGGAAACTCTAATCTAAATTATCTGTCGATGACAAAGAATCTTGTATATGTTTTTAGTATTGAAACAACAAGCTGAATTTTTTGTTCTGGACTTATGCTACAGAACCTTGGCTTGTTTCATACTTATTATTCTGTTGTTTCATTTGCAGGATGGGTAAATTTTACTACCTTAGCTGTGTGTTTTACCTCCTATGGATTTAGCATCCGGCCGGATCAAAACCTGGCTAGTAAATTTTCATTTTATGATAGCCGGTATAACTCTGTGTTACTCGGGCAGGCATTTTGTCCCGAATCTAACGATTGGTGCTCCTGTCATCGAGAGTTTGAGAAAGCACACAAAGTAATGTCGCACTCCTTCCCTTGAATTAAGTGAACTGAACATGTTCAAGTGAACTGAACATGTTCAAGTGAAACTGATGTATGTTCCCTTCATGACAGTGCATATCTTGATTGCCACCTAATGGTGACGAACCCCATGGATTACGTGGAACAGATGGGTAAAGCTGGGGCGTCTGGTTTCACATTCCATGTTGAGGTGGCCAAAGGTATAATAGCTCTAAATCTTCATCACATTCAGTATGTCTCTTCTTTAATGATCGTTGACATGTATTTTGCTTATTTTCAGAGAATTGGCAAGAACTTGTGAAGAAGATTAAGACTGCTGGGATGAGGCCAGGTGTGGCTCTAAAGCCTGGAACACCTGTTGAAGAAGTCTATCCTCTGGTATGAATGTTAATCCTCTGTTGCCTGTTTCCAGAGTGCGATCGATCGGGTTATATCATGCTTGACCTATGACAGGTTGAAGGGGCAACTCCGGTTGAAATGGTTCTTGTGATGACTGTGGAGCCTGGATTTGGAGGCCAGAAGTTCATGCCCAGCATGATGGACAAGGTTATGTTTGGCTCTTTAACCTCAGTTTCTAATGCCATTTGCTTATTGATTGTCGATATCCCCTCGTAACCTCAGTTTGATGTTCTTGTGATAGGTCCGGGCATTGAGGCACAAGTACCCAACACTTGATATAGAGGTAATTGAGCCTCTCTCATCTTACATACAGCGTTTAACTTTGATCTTTCCTTAAACAACCGAGTCCTATCTCCTGGTTCAGGTGGACGGCGGGTTAGGCCCTTCGACGATAGACGCAGCAGCTGCAGCCGGGGCGAACTGTATCGTTGCTGGAAGTTCGGTCTTTGGAGCTCCGAAGCCAGGGGACGTCATATCCCTTATGCGGGACAGTGTTGAGAAAGCTCAACCCACCACTTGAGGTTGAAGCCTGAAGGAGTACCTGTTTCTTAATAAAAGATTTATGCACCCAACAAGGCAATGATCCTATAGCTAATAGTTTTTTGTATTTTATTTCAAATGGCAACGTTAATGTAAGCTGAAACATATTATAAAATCTTTCGAGCAGTAAGTGTGATTGTGATGGAAACGAAAACTGTTTTTTTTTTTTTAATGTTTGTGTCTACTTTAGACAAAAAAAAGAAAGAACAGTAAACCCGGTTGGATCTACTGATCCGCGTGAGCCATATATTTTTCCGGTTTAATTTTAATTTCATTACACTCCACTTTAACCAGTGACTCAGATGAAGCGGTTGAACCGGTTGGTTTTCAGATCAAGACGGATTTGATTTTTCAGGGAGAAAAGAAAAACCCTAAACCAATAGAGAGATTGTCTCCTCTGCAAAATCCATTTCGTCTGTTTCGTTTTCTGGGAGTCGCATCATCTTCTTCTTCTTCAACCCACCGATTTTAAGGTCTTCTCCCAAGTTTCTTTCTTCTACAGTTTTCCGTGTCTATGAGTTAGTTGATTAAGTTCAGTTTGTGCTTTCATCAATTTTTATCTTCTTTCCAAATCGAGCTTCTGGGAATTCAATGTTCGAAAAGAATGTGATTTTGTTACGAGAACGTCTTGGATTTGCTCCTTTTCTCTTTGTCAAAATCCAAATTCATGTGCTTGCATTGTGGTCAGCTCATAACAAAAGTATGTTTCGTTTAGCTCATAAACTTGTAAAATTTCACAGATCCTTTTATGGCCGTGAGTCGATTCTTCCTTAAAGCTATGCTTTTTGAAGTAATCCAAGTAAAAATAATTGTTTGTTTTATCATTGTAAAGTTACCACTGACCAAAAATGGTTCTTACTTATGCCAACAGATGTTTGTTTCTCTTCAGTTATTTCATAGATACCGATCTTTAAGAGTTTATGTTCTTTCTCAGATTTAGGTTATTGTATAAGCTTTTTGACATGGATTTATGGCTTCATGTTCTTTGATCAATCATGTTTCTTAACTTAATCTGTAGATTTACTCATTCTCTTAATGGATACTCTCTGTTTCTTCAGATCTTGTCCCAAAATGTCTTTGCGGAAGCCTCAAATCCCTCGGCTTCTTCTTCAAAACGTCTCTTGTATGAGAAACGCGCAGCAGATTCTAAGACACGTGAATGTATCTCTCCACGACGGTGGTGCACTTGTCTTAACCGGAACTAACGGATCCGGTAAATCAACATTCTTGAGAATGCTAGCTGGATTCTCAAAACCTTCCGCAGGAGAAATCCTTTGGAACGGTCACGACATCACACAATCAGGAATCTTCCAACAATACAAACTCCAACTCAATTGGATCTCTTTAAAAGACGCCATCAAAGAGAGATTCACGGTACTCGACAATGTCCAATGGTTTGAGCTCCTCGAGAACAAAATCGGCAAAGCTCAACCCGCATTGGAGCTGATGGGTTTAGGGAGATTGGTGAAAGAGAAGTCGAGAATGTTGTCGATGGGTCAGAGGAAAAGGTTGCAACTTGCGAGGCTGCTCGCTATCGATAGACCGATTTGGCTATTGGACGAACCATCGGTTGCTTTGGATGATGAAGGAGTTAGATTGCTTGAGTATATTATTGCAGAGCATAGGAAAAAAGGAGGGATTGTGATCGTTGCTACTCATCTTCCGATTGAGATTGAAGATGCTATGATCTTGAGGCTTCCTCCTAGGTTTCCAAGGAAAATGACTTTGATTGATATGCTTGATCGTGCAGACATTTCTTAGTAGAATCAAAGAGAGTTAGTTTATATTTGGGATTGTTTTATTTTGTACTTGTGTAATGGAATGTTTAGTATTGTCAACCAAATTTGGTTAAAAGTGTTTTTGTTTTGGGATAATGTGCTTTGTAAATGTAAAGTCCAAATTTAATTGAATGGATTTTGTTTTTTCATGTAAAAAAAAAGGGTAAATCTTCAATTCATACAGATTCTAAAAATGAGCAAATTCAAATTACCGTTTGCTCATTATTTAACTAGAGATTATAATATTTGAAAGACGTATAAATCTATGCTCTGAAAAAGTAATACGCAGATTTAAATATTCGAAAGAAAACTTTATGAAAAGAATGAAACACCAAATCACAGTCGCTCTTAAGAATCGGCATGAGTCAAACGTATACGTTAGGACATTGACCTCACTCTCTCTCTTTCTCTCTTATTGTTCTTATTCCTATGTCGTGGCGTGTCTGTTCTTAAACCCCCATCATCGATAACTGAACACAAAGCATTAGCTGTTTTTTTTATATTGACGAAAATACCCTCAATCCATTTCCGTTCTTCTTCTTCTTCTTGATTGAAGACCCACCAAGTTTAAATTCTCACTGACCCATTTGTTTTCTTGCAATCTTTCGCAAAACTCTGAACCAAAGTTTGCATCTTTGTCTTTCAATTTGTGTCTTTCTTTAATTCTTTTTTTTTTCTTTGGAGGGTTTTTTTTTAAAAAGCAAGAAGCTTGACAAAATGGGTATGGGCACAAGCACTTTCGTTATCAGATGGGTCAATCTTCTTACAATGGTGAGCTTAAATCTCTTCTTCTTCACTTAGTTTCTATTTCTTTAATCTCTTGTTCTTCTTCTCCTTTGATTCTCTTCAATTGATTTGGTTTGTCGAATTAGATTCTTGGTTCCGTACAACTTAGGTTATGGTTCTGTCTAATGAAGATTCCTAGTGAAATTCCACTGCTTGAGCTGTAAAAATGTGAAAGCTTCTACCTTTTAATGTTGTTTATTTCTGCAACTCTAATAGTAATGTCTTGTCTACTACAATTTTGTGGTGAAGCTATTGGCTGTGGCAGTGATAATATTTGGGGTGTGGATGAGTACACACAACGATGGATGCAGAAGGTCACTTACATTTCCAGTCTTAGCTCTTGGTGCTTTCATCTTCTTGATGTGAGTTTACACTACTTCACAATTTACACAACACAACAATGGTTCTTGCTTATGTTTTCTTTTTCTTTGCTTGCTTATTGTTCCTGAAATGTTTTCTGATTTGATGTTTTTTTCAGATCCATAATTGGGTTTCTTGGCGCGTGCAAGAGAAGTGTGGCACTTCTTTGGATTGTATCCTTCACTTACCATGCTGTGTTTGCTGTTTCTTTACAATAGCTTGATCTTCCTTGACATGATGATTCTCCTTTGAAGTATCTTATTGTGCTCCTGATCGTTTTGATCGCGATTCTTGTCTTTACCGTATTAGCGTAAGTCTCATTGTCCGAAAGGTCATTCCAGCTATTGAACTACTAAATGTCTCTTCAAGAATTCTCAGTCATTGTTCTCCTTTTCGGGGATTTACAGGTTCATTGTAACCAACAATGGGTCAGGCCATACTAACCCTGGTTTAAGGTAACTATAACCGATTTCTCCACAGTTACATACCTGTTTCGATGATATTAATTCTTGAAACTTTCTGCCTCCAATTAGGTACAAGGAGTATAAGCTGGATGATTATAGCTCATGGTTTCTAAAAGAGGTATTTAATAGTCTCAATGTTGCACGAAAGTATCATTCAAACAAGAACGTTTTCTTCTCTTTTTCATCTAACTCTTGTCGATGTTTCAGCTTAACAACACCAGAAACTGGAAAAGACTAAAGAGTTGTCTTGTTAAATCCGAGCAATGTAGGAAGCTTTCCAAGAAATACAAGGTCTAGTATTTTTCCACCAACAAAATGCATTAAATCACCGAATATTCGACCCTGATAATCTTTTAGATGTTCTTGATTTCTTAACTTCAGACCATCAAACAATTGAAATCCGCAGAATTAACCCCGATAGAAGCTGGATGTTGTCGACCACCATCTGAGTATATATACATGCCTCTTCTTGTTTATTTGTCGATGTTTCTATCTCTGTTGAATTCACCGGCAAGTATTTAACTGTCTCAATGCTGTTGTTGAAAAAGGTGTGGTTATCCTGCGGTGAATGCTTCTTACTATGACTTGAGCTTTCATTCAATAAGTTCCAACAAAGATTGTAAGCTTTACAAGAATTTGAGGACCATCAAGTGCTACAATTGTGATTCTTGCAAGTAGAGCTTATCAACTTCCCCTAAAAAAGCTAATTATATCCAATTGTGTCATTTCATTTTCAGATGAAACTAATTATACTGTTCGTTTGATTAATTAACCGCAGAGCTGGAGTAGCTCAGTACATGAAAACCGAGTGGAGACTCGTTGCGATCTTCAACGTGGTTCTGTTCGTTGTCTTGGTAAGATATCTTATTAACACAGAAAAATCCAAACTTTCTCTTTCTGAAATGTGTAAAGTTTTGGCCTTTTTAAGATTCTAAGAGAACTGATCTGTTTGTTTTTCATTGTCGAAACGCAAACAGTCAATGGTTTACTTTGTCGGATGCTGCGCGAGAAGGAATGCTGCTAGTTACCGATCCAAAGCTTAGAAACTGAAGCCTTGTTAAAGAAAATCTTCATTGAAGTCTCTCAAGTTGTAGAAGATCTTCATTCTATGTTGGTGAATGTTTTGCCAGAGACTGGCTTAGAGAGGCACAATGGCAACAACTTCTCTTCATTCTATTTCACTATGTAATCAATGAATTGAATGAAACACAAGGAATTAACACAGGAAAATTTGATGGATTTTTACAAAAAGTTTAGTTTTTTATTCTTCATGAGACATACAATCATGAAAGTAAGGTTAAAACTTAAAAAGACTACTTTGATATCTAAATCTGGTCTTTTATCTTTAAAAATGAGATTTGATGGGCTAATGCCTACTATAATCAAAATTCTGATTATTTTTTTTGGATTTTACCGGTTCAGTTGCATACCTTTTTTCCGGTTTTATCCGGTTCAATTATCAGTGAAGCACTTGCACTTTCGATTACTACCTTAAACCCTAAAACCTCAGTGAAAAAGGCATTTCGTCTTACTTTTTTCTTCTTCTTAGTTTTTTTAGTCACCGGAAAAATGTACTCTTCAATTCTCCGGGAACGATCAGGATCCTTCACAGGGTCCTTATGGAGCCGAATCTTCTCTCGAAACATGGGTGGTGGTCCGAGAACCTTCCCAGGAGGTCTTAACAAGTGGCAATGGAAACGTATGCACGAGAAGAAAGCCAGAGAGAAAGAAAACAAGCTCTTGGATCAAGAGAAACAGCTTTACGAGGCTCGAATCCGGTCTGAAATCCGAGCTAAAATGTGGGGAAATCCCGATTCCGGCGACAAAACGGCGAAATCGAGTCAGAGTCACGGACCAATGAGCCCGAAAGAACATATAAAATCCTTGGCTGATCGGTTTATGAAGGCTGGAGCGGAGGATTTGTGGAACGAAGACGATGGGCCGTTTAAGAAATCGGATCAAGGATCGAGATTGCCCCGTATGGATAATGGACGGTCAGGTTCGAACTCAATTGATTCTTCTTCTAATTCGCCAATTGATGTGAGGAGATTGGTTTCTGAGAATCGTGTTTCAATGGGTCGTAGTCGGATTTTCGAACGTAGTAGAGGTTTTTCGACTATGAGTAGAGGTAGATTTAAGAGAAATGAGAGTTCTTGTGATGAAGGAGATGACTTTGATGCTAAGAAGTTAGATACTTTGAGTCCTTTTGCTCCTAAATTTGCTGGTAGGAAGGAGAAAGTGAAGAGCTCGAGGGATGTTAATGGAGTTATAAGGAACAAAGGTTTGTTTGGTCAGAGGAAGTTTAGGAAGAATGATAGCTCAACTGAAGAAGATTCCGAGGAGGAAAACGAAAACGAAGGCCTTGGAAAGATGACAGGTTGGATGGATTTGAGGAAAACGGGAAGCAGCGCATCGTTAGGAAACCACGATATCAAACTGACGAAAAGAGTACACCGTACTGTCACTGACGAAGAGCTTTATCCTCCGTTGGATATCAACGTAGTTAGGGAAGATCTCAGTAAAAGAAAATCTGTGGAAAATGTAATGGAGGAGAATCTAGAGCCTCGTGATTCTATTTACAGTGGAAAAAGGTATCTTAACACACTGTCTAAGGCTTTTGATTTATGAAGTTTGGATCTTGATGTGCTTTTTTTTTGCAGATTTGATGAGTCTAGTATATCTCCTTTGACTCTAAAGTCCCTTTCTGCTTCTGGCATTGTTAAGATGACTAGAGTACAAGATGCCACGCTCTCTGAGTGCCTCAACGGTATGTATTCTTCTTGTTTGTTCCTGATCCCGGTTCTTTTCTGATTACTCTATCTCGGTTTTAATTTCTTGGCTCAAAGAATTAGTATTTGACAAAGGATTATCCTTTATGTAAAGCAGGTAAAGATGCGTTAGTCAAAGCCAAAACCGGGACAGGAAAAAGCATGGCCTTTTTGGTATTTTACAATCCCTTGCCCCAGTATCGTGGGCATTAGCTTTTGTTGTTTCTTTAGATAACGCTTTTAAATTGAAAAACAGCTTCCTGCAATTGAAACAGTACTGAAAGCTATGAACAGCAGTAATAGTGTTCACAAGGTTCCTCCAATATTCGCTCTTATCCTCTGTCCCACAAGAGAACTTGCAAGCCAGCTCGCTGCAGAAGGCAAGGCTCTGCTCAAATACCATGACGGAATCGGTGTTCAGACTCTGATTGGAGGTACCCGCTTCAAACTTGATCAGCAACGCCTAGAATCCGAGCCATGCCAGGTTTGACCGCTCATGATTCTCGATTTTACGAGAATTGTTTTGAGTTATATCGCTACTCGTCGTGGCTAATCTTCTTTTCTTTCCGAACTTTTGTTGCAGATACTTATTGCAACTCCAGGAAGACTTTTGGATCATATAGAGAATAAGTCTGGCATAACGTCGCGTTTGATGGCGCTTAAATTGTTTATACTCGACGAGGCTGATCTCTTGCTGGACTTAGGATTCAGGAGGGATGTCGAAAAAATCATAGATTGTTTGCCTCGTCAAAGACAATCTCTTCTCTTTTCTGCAACCATTCCAAAAGAGGTATAGTTGCTATATAACTAACTTCAATGTTTTTTACTTTCCATGAAATCCAATGCGAAAAAAACATATGGTTTAAAGTCGGTTTCATGCAGGTTCGTCGTGTATCTCAGCTTGTTTTGAAAAGAGATCACTCATATATCGACACAATTGGTCTTGGTTGTGTAGAGACCCATGATAAGGTAAAACTTAAACTCTTCTTTTTGTCTTAAAAGCTTGATTCTTGAATCTGGTTATTGAGTTTCTTGCTTTGGTTTCTCAGGTGAAGCAATCTTGTATTGTTGCTCCACACGAATCTCATTTCCACTTAGTACCTCATCTATTGAAAGAGCACATCAACAACACGCCCGATTATAAGGTAAACAAAGCTCGTAAAGAAACATTTTTTTTTCTTACATTTATAGTTCTCTCAACTATCCAATTTCATTCTCTCAGATAATAGTCTTCTGTTCAACCGGGATGGTAACATCACTGATGTATACTCTGCTCCGGGAATTGAAATTGAACGTAAGGGAGATTCACGCTAGAAAACCTCAGCTCCATAGAACACGTGTATCAGACGAGTTTAAAGAATCGAAAAGACTTATTCTTGTCACATCTGATGTGTCTGCTCGTGGAATGAACTATCCAGATGTTACTTTGGTTATTCAGGTAAAAGCACAAAAGCAAAAACATTTCATATCAAGAACAATCTCTTATCGATATTTAGCGAATTTTGAACTCGGTATCCTGTTGTTGGTAGGTCGGTATACCAAGTGACAGAGAACAGTATATACATCGGCTTGGTAGAACTGGAAGAGAAGGCAAAGAAGGCAAAGGTTTGCTTTTGATTGCGCCATGGGAGAGATATTTTCTTGATGAGCTTAAAGATTTGCCTCTTGATCCAATTCCAGTTCCGGATCTTGATTCAAGACTTAAACTTGAGGTTTGTTTGAATTGACTTTTATACCCCTAACATGAGTTTCTTGTTGCCAAGTGACATTGAGGAGGACTATTGTTTTGTGACCAGGTTGATCAGTCAATGGCTAAGATTGATACAAGCATCAAAGAAGCAGCGTACCATGCTTGGCTCGGTTATTACAACTCTGTTCGAGAAACCGGAAGAGATAAAACCACGTTGGCTGAGTTAGCTAACCGGTTTTGCTATTCTATTGGTTTAGAGAAACCTCCCCCTTTGTTCCGTAGAACCGCGGTTAAGATGGGTCTCAAAGGTATTGCTGGTATTCCAATCCGAAAATAAACCGAACCGGGTTTTGATGATTTACATTATATTCTCGTGAAGATGTATAATATTATAATCAGGAATGTATCGACACTGATTGCGAAAGATGGGTCTAGTACCATAATATTAGTTTGGATCGGAGAGTTGAATACAAAATTTAGTAATTTTTGTTATTTCTTCATCCTCTTAATTATGATGTTTTGTCATAAAGCAGGTCATGTGAATGTATATAGTATATGCATCTCATGTTTTAGCATTTTATTTATTACTAATCGTTACAATCCATACGTAATTAAGGGTAAATGCAAATGATACGTGATTTAGTCATTTGTTTGTTTTCGTATTATTGAAAATATTAAATTATTAAAGTCAATGGTATGATCATATAAAAAAAAAATATTATATTGAAAGTCAATGGTATGATCAAATTATTGACAGGACTCCATCGTTGAAGCTGAAAATTACATGAATACCTTTTGGATCCAGTTTTTGTTTGTGAAAACGTCAACAATTTTGTTTCTCGATTTACCAAACGACAGAGCATTGCTCCACCATAAAATTGATCATATGCAAGGATAACATACGTTCAACCATTTTTTTAACAAAATAAAAATGTTTATATTTGTAAATTATTCAATCTCTTGTATGTATATTTTTTTTCCTAATTTTATTATATCATATTCATTATTCTCCATGCATAAACCTTTTCTCAAACGATATATGTATATCAGTATATATACCTTGGATGATATATCAACTGAAGAGGCTTAAAGTATAAATTATTTTGCAGACCAAAGACTATCGAATCAATCTTCACTACCAAAGTGTGACATAAATTTGAAATAGGAATCAAACTCATAGTATAAGGATTCACATTCATTTTCTAAATCAATTCGCGTACTAACATATTCCAAAATCAAAATTATAATATATTATATTCCATCTATTGTCTAACTACTCACCGTTAGATACTTGCATCAATTAAATATACACAACAATTATATTTAATACGTACACCACAAAATTTTCTTATATTATGTAAAGGAAAGGTTAGTTTCGTATTTCCACATGATGAACTACCAGTATTTAACAACTTAAGAGAAATTTGTCTGTTTCCCTCTCTTACAAGTCCATGCCACGATCCCATAACTAATATAAATAAATCTCAAGCTTCACGCATCCTCACCAAACAAGATTAATCAAGAAAAACACACAAAAAAAACTTACGGAGAAAGAAAATGAAATCTTGGAGCCAAAGATTATCGTTTTTAATCGTCGTGATCTTCTTTTTCGTTGGACTCCATTTCTCCTCCGGCAGCCGCAAGCTCCATAGTACGACGGTGACGGAGGAGTTCCGGCCATTAAGTTTTGACGGCGGGAGAATGTTATCGTATGTCAGCGTCGGCGATAAATACGATCGGGTCTACGGAGTTTCCGTCAGAAAAGTTCCCGTCCCCCATCGTTAAACACTTCACAACAAATGATATATTAACAGATTATTATTCTTATTTTGTCGCTATTTCTCATGTGTCAATAAATTCTCTTATGATTTTTCGTTAATTTCTTGTGTTTTGTAGATATAATGTATGATTATATCTTCAAGGCTATCAAATATGTTTTTTTTCCAGTTAAAAAATTCTTGTTCAAAGGCATATTATTCGAGATTTTCCATTATTCTCATTAGACCGGCTCTAAACTTAACTAAAAATACATACATACAAAGAAAACAAATTAATATTACAATTACTTTCCACACAAATATCATATATTCTAAGGATTTGCCCAAGACCCATCTTAATTAGATGTGAGGGTCAATGATGCATATTCTCTGATGATTATTCTTGTAGTATACAACGTTTCTAAGAAAGTGAATGAATCCATGTTGATGAGTCAATGGCCGAGATTGACACACGCATAAAAAAAAAAGCAGCACTATTCTACTAATTATATTGGTTAGCTAACATTTATGATTGGTTTTTTGACTTTTTGTTGTTCTATTTTCAAGTTAGTCTCTATAATTGTATATGAACTACGACCAATCACTTTGTATACTGTTGTCATGTGTGTATATGTATTAGTGTTATGTGTGTATATGTATTAGTGTTATGTGTGTATATGTATATCACATTTCGTTGAGATGTTCATTTATTAAAAATTTTAGAAAACTGATGAAGAGTCGTTATCGTTGAAGCATGACCATCGTCAAATATCTTTAACGTGTCCTGATTGAAAGCTCTTACAAATTCTGAGAAAATTCAGTTTGAAATGTATTTAAATGCGCATTAGTATATTATATTGCATGCCATACTCTTTATTTTATTTTTACAAGTCATATAATATAACCCAATCCAATAAGAATTATACAAATTTTGAAATAATTTATTTTACCAAATTTCCCATTATTTATAGGCTGATTCGATAAAATAAAAATATAGACGGCTGACTTTATAAACAATACATAGTGGTCGGAAAAAAAACCAATTGATATTGCCTATAACTGATATATATATCTAAATGTTAACGCGTAAACAACTTGATTTCAAAGTTAAATAAAACAGTTTATTTTTTAGGAGCCAAAATAAAAACAAAACAATTATTTTGCAAGTCAACGGTGTGATTATTGACGGACCCGAGTGACCCACGCCACTCGAGCACTCCATCCGTTGGTGAATTACATAAATACCCTTGAATCCAATTCTTGTTTGTAAAATGTCAATTTTGTCTTTTGAGAAAAAAATGTCGAATACTTTTGTTTCTCAATGCTCAAATGACATAAAGTACGCTCCACGATGACGGTAAAAAACAAGCTATAAAGAAAAGACAAAACTCATTACGAATTTACAATATTACGTTCTGTTTTAAATCTATTATATGATTGTATATAACTGGATTTGAGTTATACGGAGTGTCCTGATGTTATTTTTTATTTTTTATTTTTATTTTTATTTTTTTTGTCCTGATGTTATTACTCACTGTAATAGTAATATAATTTATAATATATATGTATACAAATCCATTTAGTGTTTAATTACTTTCGCCGTCACTTCAATTATTCACACAATAATTGTATAATACGTATACGATAAACTTTTCTTATAGGTCAAGGAAAGGTTAGTTTCGTATTTTCACATGATCAAGCTACTAATATTTAATGACTTGATAGGAATTTTGTTTGTTTCCTTCTCTTACAAGTTCATGCTAAGATCTCGTAATTAATATAAATCTTAAGCTTAACTCATCCACATCAACCAAATTAGTCAAGAAACCAAAACAAAATTCTCCCGGAGAAAAACAAAATGAAACTTTGGAGCCAAAGATTATCGTTTCTAATCGTCGTGATCTTTTTTATCGCCTCCTCCGACGGCCGCAAGCTTCCTAGTATGACGGCGATGGAGGAGTTCCACGAACAGTTCCGGCGATTAAGAATCGACGGCGAGAGAATGTTATCGGAAGTGAACGCCGGCGAGAAGGACGATAAGATCTACGGAGTTTCGGTTAGAATGGTTCCTGAAGGTCCAAACCCGCTTCACAACAAATGATATGTTACATACTATTTAATTTCTTTTAGGTTTTTATTTTGAGAAGAAATTGTTCTCTCTTTTTTTTTTTGTCTCAACAAATTTCTCTTATGTATGATAGACACGCGCAGAGAAATCTGTATTATTTTTTGTACTTAGATTTATTTACATACGATGTGCAAAATATGTATTAGTTGATTTTCGTGTTCTATATAATTTATGTGGGAGCTGAGATTGGAAAATAAGAAAAGTATAAACCGTTTTTAATAATTTGATTATGGATCATTATAATAAGTATTTGCCATGCTAGTTTGACAGAGTTAATCATTTCTTTTAATGTCTGTCCAGATTCAAATCATTTACTTGATCTAAGTTTGTTGCCATGAATCTATGGAGAATTTTTTTTCAAAATAAAACTAAAACAGATTTAATCTTTAAAATATTTTCCGGATAAATAAATTTGAAAATTCTTTGAAAAGAAATTGACCGGTCAACATTTATATATGAACACAATAACCAGAAGAATAAATAAGTCATCCATTCACGATTCAACAAACGGAGGAAGAGAATTATAGAAGTCGACTTCTATATATATAATAATTTACCTTTTATTATTATAAAAGCGATAGCTATAATAATTTACCTTTTATTATTATAAAAGCGATAGTTATGAATTTACGAATCAAAGTCAACAAAATGTGAAGGCAGGCACGGCCATGCGTTTGACCCTCTTTTATGTTTTTTTGTACGTGGAGGTCTTTTATGTCCGATAGAATCAATAACATTTTATTTTCAAAATTTACTTCTGTTTTTTTTTTTTTTTTTGACATGTTCAACGTATATTTAAAAGTAGGGTTTGGCATTCAGATATTCGGGTCGGGTTTGGATAGGATATTTTAAAATCTCGGTTCGGATTCGGTTCTGTTCTGTTCTAGTTCGGGTTCGGATCGGGTTCGGTATCCGAAATTATGAGNCGGGTTCGGATCGGGTTCGGTATCCGAAATTATGAGAAAATTAAAAATTTGATTAAATTTAAATAAAATTTAGTTAAGTTTTGATAGATATAACTAATATTTTTCATATATTTTAATTATTTTAGCTATTTCAGTCTAAAAATAACTGATATATTCGATTTTATAATTGTTATTTTAGATAATTTAGCTATATCAATCCTAAATATAATTAATATTGGGGATATATTGTTGTATTTCAGATTATTTATAACTTTTTAAAAGTATCTCGTCATTTTTCAATCAAAAGCCAATTGTTATTGGATCCCAGCTGGTCTGATCAAGATCATACATTGCTCTCCTATACTAACCAAAGGTACGTTTATTTAGATGATCTCAGGTCTGGTCGTTGTTTCTTACATTATGATTTTGAAAGTTTGCTGCCTTTTGTGGTTATGTAATTGTAACTGGCTCTGTTGTTAA
>OVAY01002642.1:0-16208 GCA_900406395.1 Kernera saxatilis | reverse complement strand
CCGCACTTCTCCCGCATGATGCGTTTCTTTCAACCGTACCGCACTTATACCATACCGCATCTTTGTCCCGCACCGCCCAAACCGCTGTCACCATTCGGAGCCATAGAGTTAATATTAGCCGCAGGGTTTGTTTACATTCATAATTTAATAAAAACAAGTTCAAACAAAATTAGACTATAGTTAAAGAGCTTCCGTAAGAGTCCAATGTTTGGAGGAAAGTGGGCTTTTAGATTGTTTATATTTTCTTATTAATTTCCGAACTATACATTAAATTAAAACTTATATCATATCATCTATGTTAATTAAGTAAATATTACCTTTGCGCCAAATAAATAGGTAAATGACGCTCCAAAATATTTATTTAGGTAAATAACAGAAGTTAAACAAAATAAGAAATGAGACATGTCTATTTTACCCTAAAAACCTATTAAAAATTGATATTTTAGATACAGTTTTCTCCGACATGTGTTTTTTTCTGTTTTTATGTTTTCGGTAGAGGTGAATAAGCTACAAATTTTTTTTGTCATCGTACTATATTCAACCTCTCACCAATCCACACTTACTAACGCTTTTTCATCTTTTTGTTGGGAGAAAAAGATTTGAAAACTTGGAGCGAGATAAGCTAGAGTTGGGTAAGAGCAAGCTTGTGTAGATGTGAATATATAACTTTTTTTTTTTTATATCCCTAAAAACAAAAGATAATTTTCAATCTGTATAAATAACCAAAAGATGATAGAAACTTTTGAGTAAAAACCTTCATTTGAATAATTAAATATATGTTATTTTCTCCCCTATAATAATCTGTAATAAAATAGAATATTCATATTAAAAAATTAAGTAATAGAACAATCGAATAAGGCTAGGGATGTTCATGTTCTGTATCAAGATAATGGAATCCTATTTTTGAGATTTCAACAAAGCCAGTACTAAAATTGATTACAAACCCAACTACAGTCTTATAGGCCCAAAAGCCCACCAGTTCAAAAAATAACAACCGTTGTGAAAACGCGTCTCTTATATAATCGATCTCTGTTCGTAGCTTTTCTCTTCATCCAATTAGCAAAAGCATATGAGCATCTGAGATTAGCGAAGAAGAGAGAGAAGAGAGTTTCTTGAGAGATTGATTCAGAGCCCAAAAAAAGCATCGGAGACTAGCGTCCCCTTGGAGAAGCTTGAGACTAGCGTCTTCTTCAATTCTGAGATTAACGTCCGCCATGGAAGCCCTTTCGAGAAGCTTGAGAGAGTAGGTGAACGGACTTACGAGAATGTTTACAGAGCAAGGGAGAAAGCTAGTGGGAGGGATGATCGTCGCTTTGAAGAAGACGCGTCTCCATGAGGGACGAAGAAGGCGTTCGCGAGATCTCGCGCACGATCGCTCGCGATCCCCAACATCGTTAGGTTTGATTTCTTTGCATTTTATAATTGGGCTCTCTTTTTGTCGATGTCCTGATTTCGATTGTCGTGGTTCTTTCCTTCAATTTTCGATTCATCTCTTAATTGATCTGAGGGCTCCGATCGTAGTTTTTAAAATTTGTTGATATGTTGTGTGTTTTGATCTCGGGATAAGATGGTTTATACTCTTACATCTCGGTTTGGTTCTTCAATTTGAGGACATTCATGATCCAAATACCAGAAAAATGTCAGAGTCTAGCCTCTGTTTTCTGATCTCGGTTTCAACTAGTTTTGATACCTTATGTATTCAAATTCGAATTCATAGATTTGAATTTTCTGGTAGTTTAGGGCCTTAGGGGTTTATGGATTAGGTAACTGATTTAATTGTGAAGAAACTTCGTGAACTGTACATTTATTAGGTTTGTTTGATCTGATTATTAAGCCTTTTTTTTTTTCATGATTCAGGGTTCAGGAGCCACTGAGTAGTGATGAGTTTCGTGTTGTATGGGTTGCTCTATCGGATGATGATTCAAGAGGGTTCTCCATTGTGATGTATCTTGTGGAGAAAGTGACAAATACAAAATGGCCAAGTGTGACGAAATTCTCAGGTCTCATGGGATGAAAGTGAGGGAGCAGAGAATGTCTTGATTTAGTTGTTAGCTCTTGATGGTCGTTAATTACTTGGCTAGTGGTGGAGGAGTTGATCGCCATGTTCATTTCATATATGGGACATTCATACCCGAGAGCATGTACAGGTAATGATAAATCCTGTTTTTGTTTTGTGGTTTTCACTTTCTTTTCTTCATCAAGTCTTTCTCACAGCTTTTATAGTTATGGTTTCCATTATTATATGTATTTGTAAGTCTTGTTATATGGTAATAGGTGCGTGAGCAAAGTCTTATATGGTCTATCGTGCTGCTGTTTCATTCAGTGATGATGATGAGTCACCATCATCCCCACTATTTTGTACAAGCTCGAGCTCGGAGAGATTCAACATCATCCCCACTATGTAAGCTTTACACCATAATACTGGTTTCTAATTGTGATGGATCGATTACTTCCATAGAATCAGAGGTTGACTAAAAAACGATCAACAGGTTTCAATGTGCAAACTGTGGAATACAAGAACATCGACGACGGAAGGTAACATAAATTTCAAAGACATTCTAACAAAATTCGGTTTCTTTTTTTTTGCTGGGACTTGTATTTTTTACATTAAAATTTGATATTTTTAAATTTTTTAAATGACTTAAAGATTTTTGACATTAAATTTTTTTTTTAAACCGATTATTTTAGATTTTCAAATCTTTTTAAAATTTCAAAATAATTTTTCATCGGATATAATTTTTCAATTAATATTTTACATTTTTGGATTTTAAAACTTGAGTTCTAAAATTACATAACTGTGAAAACAGTTCGGACTTGGGATCCTATCCTATTTTGGGATCGTTAGTGGTTGCTAAGACCGTTTTGTATTAACAGTATAATGTGAATTTAGGACATGAGTTTCTAATGATTTTGAAACTAAAATTTTTGTTTTAACCGATTATTTTAGATTTTCTGATTGCTAAAAGAACATGAGATTTCAAATTCTTTTAAAATTTTTAAATACTTTTTTCACCGGATTTAATTTTTCAACTCATATTTTAAATTTTTGGATTTTGAAACTTGAGTTCTAAAGTTACATAACTGTGAAAACAGTTCGGACTTGGGATCTTGTCCTATCTTGGGATAGTTAGCAAGTTTTGTATTTAACAGTATAATGTGAATTTGGGACATGAGTTTCTAATGATTTTAAACTAAAATTTTTGTTTTCACCGATTATTTTAGATTTTCCGATTGCTAAAAGAACATGAGATTTCAAATTCTTTTAAAATTTTTAAATACTTTTTTCACCGGATTTAATTTTTCAACTCATATTTTAAATTTTTGGATTTTGAAACTTGAGTTCTAAAGTTACATAACTGTGAAAACAGGTCGGACTTGGGATATTGTCCTATCTTGGGATCGTTAGCGGTTGCTAAGACCGTTTTGTATTAACACTATAATGTGAATTTAGGACATGAGTTTCTAATGATTTTGACACTAAAATTTTTGTTTTCACCGATTATTTTAGATTTTCCGATTGTTAAAAGAACATGAGATTTCAAATTATTTTAAATTTTTAAAATACTTTGGGGGTGATTGGCAATAAGACTTTGAGAGCTTTAGAGTGTTTAACAGTTTTTAAAGCCAAATTATAGCCAATCATATTTTTTTTACTTTAGCTTTTTTTAAAGCCTTCAAAACCTTTTTTTTTTTTTTACTCTTCTTTCTTAATTTTTTTCTAAAATCCACAATACATGACTTTAAACATGAGAGAGAAAAAATCAAATTTCTTTTCTTCTTTCTTCTTTCCCAAAACTAATAAAAGTTCTTTATAAGTTTATGTATATTTTATCACATACAAACTTTGATTAATTAATTATTATTGATTTTTTCTCTTTTATTTGAGATCTATTTTAGTAGGATATTTTAAAATTTTAATTGAATGGATTTGACTATAATATATAGTATATAGTTTATGTGAATATGTCGTTATCTCATCACTCATATTCAAATTGGACATAATTTTTATTTTTGTCAAATAAAAAAATATTTATAATATTTAAAGTAACAGTCACAGCTTCTAAAGCCAAAATCTCTAAAGCCAAATGCCTAAAGTGACAGTCCTTACCAATCGGCCTTTTTTTCATTGGATTTAATTTTCCAACTCATATTTTAAATTTTTGAATTTTGAAACTTGAGTTCTAAAGTTACATAACTGTAAAAACAGCTCGGACTTGGGATCCTGTCCTATCTTGGGATCGTTAGCGGTTGCTAAGATCGTTTTGTATTAACAGTAAAATGTGAGTTAATCACTTAAGTTTCTAAGATTTTAACATTAAATTTTGTTTTCATCGATGATTTTAAAATTTATGATTGCTTAAAAAAACATTAGTTTCAGTTCTTTTAAATTTTCAAAATACTTTTTCTACGGATAATATTTCAACTCATATTTTAAATTTTTAGATTTTTAAACTTGAGTTTTAAAGTTACATAACTGTGAAACCAGTTCGAACTTAGGATCCTGTCTTATTTTGAGATCATTAGCGATTGCTAAGACCGTTTTGTCTTAATAGTATAATGTGAGTTAAACACTCGAGTTTCAATGATTTTGACAATAAATCGCAACCATGGCAACAACAAAACTATCCAACAGCAGCAATAGCTCATGCCTTCAACACCATGCCGTTTGCTGATCCCGGCGACTCCAACTGGTACATGGATACCGGCGACTCCAACTGGTACATGGATACCGGCGCAACTGCCCATCTAACAAACGAACCAGGTAACCTCCGTCTCTCATTTAATAAGAGCACCATTCCTTCTGTTACTGTTGGCAATGGATCAATTCTTCCTATTACCCAAACAGGTCTTCTCTCCTTTCCTACTTCCTCTCGACCTTTATCCCTTCGTGATGTTCATGTCTGTCCACAAATTGTCAAAAACCTCATCTCAGTTTCAAAGAATTTGTGACCTGACTCATCAGCAAATGAGTAGACGGGATCTCCAAGTGAATTGAAGTATGCAATAGGAACACCTTGCAATGGTGTGTTTAACTAAAAGAATATCCTCTCTCCACCAAGAGCTTCTACACCTGGCAACTACTGTTTATGTATATTCACCTCTCATGTGCCAAAATGAGTTAGAACTTAAAACCCTTTTTGGTTTTCTTTATTTGGTGTTCACAACTGATAATTGGTGTTCTTTATTTTTTGACATTTTTGGTTTCTCTGTGAAGGACTACCCGACGGACAAGACAATTCTCCGATGTGACAGTACCGGTCCTCTCTATCCCATCACCACTCAATCCCTGAACAAGCATCCACCCACTCCAGCACACTTTGTCTTCTTAGTTGATTCCGGCACTTGGCATCGTCGTTTGGGACATCCCGGCACTCAAGTTCAAGATTTATTAGTCTCTAAAGGTTTAATTTCTAGCAATAAACGTTCTTCTACTCTTTGTCATGAATGCCAATTAGGCAAACATGTTCGTCTTCCGTTTTTTAATTCTAAGTCACTTGTCTCTACCCCTTTTGAGATAATACATTCTGATACTTGGTCATCTCCAATTTCAAGTATTAGTGGCTTACGATATTATGTCGTTTTTTGAGAATTTAGCAAACATAAAAAAAAATTGGAAAGTTTTTTTTTTTTGCAAGTTTCTTTCCTTTTATTTTCTATTATTCTTTTTAAATAACAAATTTTGATCATAAATAAAAAATAATAATAATAATAAAGACCGAGAAGAAATCTCGGGCGACGGGCGTGGGCGTGGGCGACAGGCATGGGCGTGAGCTTGGGGCTTGGGTCTTGGGTCTTGGTGAATGGGCCGGAGGCCCAAAAGATGTTATTTTTGGAAAGAATTTCTATGATATTTTGTGGCCCAAATGTATGAGATTTCGGCTTGAATTTTCGGATTAGATAATGACTCAACCGAGTCAAAGATTTCCTCCGAGGTTCTCGCCCACGATCTCTCTCTCTCTCTGCATGCTCCTCTCAACTGCTCGTCGTTGGCTTTAAAAAAAATGCCACGATCTCATTCTTCATTAACACTTTTTCTCTCTGAAAAAACAAAAGCTTCCAACAAAAATCTCTCTCTCAAATCGTAAGTCTTTAGAGTCTCGAGAGTATTTCGTTTATCTTAGTTCGTAGACTCTGTTTCGAGTGTAGCGAGAACAGTTTCACTGTGGTTTTATCCTGGGATTCTTAATCGTATTAGACCGTCATACTGCGGGCGATTTTTAGAATTAAGAAAAGAACCAAGCTCGACTCCGCATGCTCGTTTCTAGCTTACTCATTTTTCTTATCAAACCGTTTTTTCAAATTTGTTTTCGTGATTTTCTTATCCGAATTTTAGCGGTCCTACATCTGACACAAATCTTTACTTATTGAATAACATTTAATTTTAATTAGTATTTAGAAATTACAGAACAAGTAACATAAAATCTTAATATGGATTCTAAAACTATTGCTCCAATAATACGAAATTTGATTTGAATATCTAAATCTATTAAATTACACAAACTAGTACCACCATGCACGTCATCTCTTTCTTACATCGACCCGACCACGACGTCTAGAACTTAACAACTATAAAAACGTTTTGTTTAGCAAAAAAAAAAACGTTTTGTTTTCGAGTCATCACGCCGTTGACATAGACGTGAATTTACCTTTTAGCCCTTTAATAGTAACTGTTGGATCCGTTCACATTCCTTCCCGTGATGATTACACGCCTCCCCATTTTTCAAATTGCAAAAACACAAAAACTCTCGAAACTTTTCATGTTTTGTAAATCCATCGCAAGTCAATAATCTAACCTACAATCAACCTACAATAAAATAAACACACAATATATCATTTCGTCCTGTATATGCAGATAAGAACGTGTATATTTTTAACAGATGATGAAACAATTGTACATTAATTGTTTTGGATACAAAGTTTTAAGAAAACGAATTGCAAAAGAAAGATTTGAACAATCTCAGAGACAAATATCTCTATGTACACGTTACCAATTATGTCAAGTTAGAAGGTAGATTTTCAAAAACAAAACTAACGAGTTTCAGGATCATTTATTTATTCTTCCTCTTAAATAACTTTTTTTTTTTTTTTTTTTTTTTTTTTTTTTTTTTTTTTTTTTATAACTCAGGGGTAAATCCCAGACTTATTGAGGGGCCCAAACTAATCCCCCTGGGGGAGGTGCAGCCCACGGATAGACCCTCTCTCCGGATATACAAATGGACTCGAAAGCATGGGCCCATATCCGTGTGGATGTCCAGAAACAATGTGTTGTAGTTTCACGTAGCAGGTGGATCGAACCTGAAACGTGTTGGCGTCCCAGGTCCGTCTCCTTACCACCTGACCACAAGGTTCTGGATATTTTTTCTTTTTTAATGAGAAGATGTCTAAAAGTTTCCCCAGCCTTTTGCCGATCTGACCTTACTAATTGTTCATTCACCAAAATTCATCATCACAGAATTCTTACGAGCTAAAGAAAAGAAAAAAATGGCAAGATTGATTGGAGAAAGGGTGATCACTTGCAAAACCCTCGAAGACTGGAACGAGAAGTTCAAAGCCGCTAACGAATCCAAGAAACTCGTAAGTACTTTCCTTTTCACTCTCTCTAGGCCTTCTTCAATTTTGATTTCATTACATAGGGTTTTAGGGTTTTTTTAATTATTATTTAGGTTATTAGATGTTCAACTTCTGATTTTTTTTTATTTTTTTTTAATTGGTTAAAAAACAGATCGTGATAAACTTCTTTGCGACATGGTGTCAACCTTGTCGTTCACTTGACCCAAATTTTGGAGCCATGGCCTGGGAGCACCCCAATGTTATCTTCTTCAAGATCGATTTTGATGAAATGCATTCCATTGGTGAGGGATTCAAAGTTGAGGCACTGCCGACTTTGCTCTTCATGAGAGAAGGCGAGGTCCTCGATCGTGTGGTCGGCATCAAGCTAGCGGAAATCCATCAGACATTGGTGAAGCATGTTGGTCGTGTAGCTTCTGCTTGAATTCCAAATTTCTAATCTTTTTTACTTTCAAAGTTTTCTTTTTCATCTTTTGCTCTTTGGTCTTATGAAATAAAGCGATGCATAATGCATTCTACTTCGCATTTGGTATTTATAACTATTTCGATTCGATTTTTGGTCTGATCTCACAACAGAGGAGGGATAATTTAACAACAGCATGAGTAATGCTTTTGTGTAAATGCACAATCTTGAGTTTTGTTTCTTTAGTTTACTGATCTCTTTACAACAGAGACTTTGGATATATATCTCCACCAAGTTCTTTAAAGATAACCAATAAGTTTGTTAGAGGTCCCAAAACATAGTGATTAAGAACACACGAAACTTGTTTTAAGAGCATATTCACATGCCGGCCCTGAGTCCAAGTCCAAGTTTGAGATACTAATTAATATTTTATTATGATTTTTATTTTATTGTTATTTGAGATATCCACAGGGGCGAATGCAGTTTGGTGACCATGGGGGCACGTGCACCCACTCTAATCTCTATAATCAAAATTTAGTACATGAAAATACCAAAATATTCATTGAATAAAATAGTTAATCTCAACATATATTCATAGTTGTCATTTTTATTTTATTTTTTCTACCAATTGTGCATCCATTAAAAAAATTGTCTACTTTCGCCCCTGGATACCCATAGAGATACCATTGATTTAAATAAAAAATAGAACTTGGGATCTTAATTCCTACCTCAACTAATGAAACACGATGTGAAGAGAGGTTCCCCTGTTTTGAGGAGTTGCCAAGTCTTCCACTTATTAACAAAACTGAAATAAACAAACGAATTGGACCAAGTCTAATGCAATAATTTTTTTGGTTTGGTTTTATTGCATCGGTGGATCGTCACGTCTCGGGTTGACTGGTCGGTGCCGTGTTCGCATCAAAGTTCCCTCTTAGCTTCAACCACGAATGCAGAACATTATGCCTACAAAATTAACCTGCAAAATACTCAAATTTAACTGAGAAGAAAGCTTGGCAACGAACTTGCCACGGAAAAGTTACGAAAAAGTCACGAAAAAACATAAAGAGAAATACTCTAAAATATCAAAATTTTATGTTTTTTTTCTAAAAATAACATCACTAGTTTGTGTTCCAAAAAATATCACCATTAGTTTTTAATTTTCAAAAATACCACAAAACCAAAAAAAATTAAGTGTTTAAAATATAATTTTTTTAGTTTGAGTTTAGTATTTTATGTTTAGAGTTTAGTTTTTAGGATTTATGATTTAGTTTTTGAGGATTTAGAATTTAGTTTCGAGGGTTTAAAGTTTAGTTTATGTTTTGTGGTATTTTTGAAAATTAAAATTCATTGCGGTATTTTTGAATAAAAAAACCTTGAAAGTCTGGTTTTTTTTTTGAATTGCGCAAACATAAAAAAAAAATTGGAAAGTTTTTATTTATTTCAAGTTTCCTTCCTTTTATTTCCTATTATTCCTTTTAAATAACAAATTTTGATCGTAAATAAAAAATAACAATAATAATAAAGACTGAGAAGAAGTCTCAAGTCTGCCTCGCCTTTTCTATAAAAGCCGAACCGACCATAACAATTGTTTCGTTCACCAAAAATCATATAACACAACACTCTTACGACCTTAAGCAAAAATAATGGCCGGAGAAGGAGAAGTGATCGCTTGCCACACCCTCGAAGTCTGGAACGAGAAGATCAAAAACGCTAACGAATCCAAGAAACTCGTAACTTTCCTTTCCTAATCTCTATGTCTTCTTCAGTTTTGATTTCATTATACGTTCCTTATAAGGGTTTTAGGGTTTTTTCTATTACTTAGTGTTGTGATTATCTCACGGATGAACTTTGATAGAAACGTTAAAGGCGAAATATAGAGTCATAGAGAGAAAACGAATTGAGGCAAATACTCTTGTCTAATGTTTCCTTGTATTAATCGTGTGAATGAATAATTCTTACAAACACTTATGACCCTATATATAGCCTCAAAATCCGATATAACAAGGAATAAGAATAAGTTTTACTTCTAACTCTAATATGTACGGTACGGGTTTAAGTCATTCCTCCTACTCGTTTGAGAATGGCTCCATTGTAGTACATATCGATTTTAAGTCATCTTTGGAATTGTAATAACACTTAGGTTATTAGTGAAACGATGTTCAACTTCTGATTTTGATCTCAAATTTGATTTTCTTAAAAACAGATTGTGATAGACTTCACTGCTACGTGGTGTCCACCTTGTCGTTTCATTGCACCAGTCTTTGTAGACATGGCCAAGAAGTTCCTCAATGTCGTCTTCTTCAAGATCGATGTAGATGAATTGCAATCTGTTGCTAAAGAATTCAAAGTTGAGGCAATGCCGACTTTTCTCTTCATGAAAGAAGGCGAAATCGTCGATCGTGTTGTCGGTGCAAGGAAAGAAGAGATCCAGCAGACATTGATGAAGCATGGTGGTCTTGTAGCTTCTGCTTGAATTCAAAATTTATAATCTTTACTTCAAAGTTTTCATCTTTTTTACCTTCATGTGCTCTTTGGTATTGAAATAAAGTGATGCACTCTACTTGACATTTGGTATTTATAACTATCTCGATTCGATTTTTTGTTTCCGATCACACACAAAGATGGATAATTTAACAACCAGCATGAGTAATGCTTTTGTGTAAATGCACAATCTTGAGTTTTGTTTCTTTAGTTTACTGATCTCTTTACAACAGAGACTTTGGATATATCTCCACCAAGTTCTTCAAATAGTACTAACAAGTTCCCTTTCGGCTTCAACCACGAACGCGGAACATGATACCTACAAAAGTAACCTTAACTTAACACGAGAAGAGGGCTTGGAAAAGGTCAGTATAATGAAGAACAAGGCTTTGTTATTACCATCTTTGTGTCGGTTCGCCACAACCAGATTGGCATTTGGTTTGCCTGTATGTTCCAGCGTAGTTACAATTCCCACAGTTTCCTTTCGCAAAAGCCATCCAGTACCTCCCTATGCTCTGCCCGTTTATCCATGCTTGCCCTTTTCCCATACTCTTCAGATCCAAAGCCAGTGGCTCGTTCCCTTTAGGCGCGTCAAAGTAAGCCTGCGAATGTGATAAAGCAAAGACACGGTGGGTTTACTTGAACAAGTTTCAGCTGGTCAAGCTTTAGGTGTAGGAAGAGTTAGGAGCAGCTTGGACAAGTCAGAGTTTCTCATTTACCTTGTACCATGTCAAAGGCTGTCTGTTTTGCTTAGCCAATGACCCTTTGATCCAATCAATAGAGGAAGCTTCTGTAGGAGAGATCAAGTTCAATGCTTCCCCTCGCAGACCAACCTGTTTAGTTACCCGAAAAACGGGGAAATGTTATGTATTTTCTCTAGTTAAATGGTGAATCCATGAGGGTATCTTCTTCTTGTTCTCTTACCTGATATGTCCATTTCTGCCGACTCAAGTCTTTGTTACCCTCGTTAAGGCCGTGAAGCACGACAGACCCGACGATCCCTGTGGCCCATGTCTCAAAATGTAGTCCAACATTCTTCAAAACCACACAAAAAGGAAGCTTTTTTATCGGTCTGCAACAAGAAACTTAAGACAAAAGTGCAGTGTTTTCGTGCTTTAAACTAACCGGCAAACCAACTGCTATGCTCAGTAGCGCGATTCTGTTAGCTCCAGCTCGAAGATTGATAGGAGAGCTAAATGAAAACTTTCTGTTTTCTCTTGTCCCAAAGGCGGATCCTGCATCGTTTCAAAGCCAAAAACATTTGATGAAACAGCTGCTTTCTTAGGGACTTAGTTAGCAAGAGAATGAGTCTTACCATAGAAATGTCCATTAACAAACACATGAACAGCATGCCCTGCAGAATCAACCGTAAGAGACGGCCACTTCCCTCCACGCAAGAACGGTTCTGATGCCTTAATATTCACACTGGAAACCCCCGAGGAAAAACCGATTCATTTTCCAAGAACAAATCATGTTTTGACAAGCAAAGATGAGGAGATTCAAAACGTATACCTGGTTATGTACCAAAGGTAATCACTTGTATCTCGTGTAACATTAACCTGCTCCAACAATCCAAGCGCTGTGATTGTCCCACGGTCTCCATAAGTCGCAATGTCTTCATCGTATCTACCTACCGAGTACAAGATGGAGCCAGATGGAACCATTTGCACATGTGATGTCTTTGCACCAACCTGTCCCACAACTTCAAAATTAGCTTTCTTCATGATGCAACTAAAAGGCTTTCCCACCAAAAACAACAACTCTTTTTATACATACCGTCGCAGTGTTGAAAACAACGTTTCTGCAATCCGGAAGAATACTGATGGACCAAGCAGGGAGATTATAGTGCCGGTTATTGAACACTACTTTTGCAGGTGCATTCATGTGATAGTTCGAGAGGAAAGCTACGCAGCTTCCTTTACCGGCAGAGAACACATGAGCCTCCTCATAGTTTCCTAATTTAGTAACAGTTGGGTCAGAAGAAACTAAGGCAGTTTCACATTGCTTAATTGCCTTGTGAAGCTGCTTAAGATGGCTGTACTTAGGCTCCTGGACCAAACCTGCATCATCGAAAAAAACCGAGTTCAGTAAAATGCAAAAGAGAAACAACGTTTTGCACAACTTACTGTAAGATCATTGTTACCGTATTCATCGATGGGAGCATCATAGTCGTAACTAGTGGTGATAAATGGACCTCCTGCTGTGCGTCCAAAGTTTGTTCCTCCATGGTACTGTCACATAACCACAAACCAAGCATCAGGATGAAACAGAAACTGAAATCGAAACAGAGTTTTGTTATGTTTTGTGAAAGGACATTACCATGTAGTAGTTTATATACGATCCGCCCTTTTGTATGAAACGAGCCACTCCAAATGCTAGATCCTCTACAGGTCGTTTTGGAATGGTTCCACCAAACTCTGTGAACCTTTTACACCATCATAGTGAACAAAACAAATGCAATCAATACACACATTTTGAGTCTCTCTCACAAGATTATATTTTCACAAAGAAAAGGATTCTGTTTTTTTACCAGCCACTCCATGCCTCTGTCCACATTGTTGGCTTATACGGTTTGTTTGGAGTAAAATAATCGCAGTAGAATCCGTTGCAAGCGTTTATCTACAAACAAGAACTCACAAGAGATTAGAACATAGACTCATTAATCACACAAAAGATCAAAAGATTGGTCTCACAATTGGATCAGGAGCATCATCTTCCTTGCACATCACCCACGGGACTCCAGTGTTTAAACCAACAGCCATTTTCGCAGCCCAGTTAACGTATGAGTGACCAGCAGGTCCAAGAGCTTTAAGCTCTGGACCAAACTCATTCTCAATCTACATTTTAAAAAAGATCAAACCTTTGAAGCAACTATCTACAAAAGATCAAACATTTCAATAAATTTTCTGAATTTGTATTACCTGAGATAGGATGATTGGTCCACCTTGTGACGCAAAGAATCGATGGTCTTTCATCATCTGAACGATCTTCTGCGTGAAACCCTGCATCGCAGACTTAACAATAGAACACATACAAACATATGTTAACACTATAATATCCAAAATTGAACAGAATAAAAACATCAAAGATCAAAGATTCATTTACCTTGAAGGGTCCATTGTCTGTTCTAAAGCTCATCCCAGGTACATACTTCAACCAAACAGGAAACCCTCTACACAATTTTCAAGGCACAAAAAAATTCAAAATTCAAAATTTGGAAGTTGAGCCAAGAACAATAAATAAAAAACTGATTTTTTTTTGTTTTTTTCATTTATTGCAACCATTTACCCAAAATTCCATTCTGCACAAACGTAAGGACCGATTCTGAGATGAACATAAAGCCCCACTTCTTGTACCGTCTTAATGAATCGTACCAAATCGTATCTCCCTTTGAAATTATACTGCAACAAAACAAAACAAAAACCCACCGATTTTGGCTCAATTTCAAATCTAAAATTTCATAAAGCTTCAAACTTTAATGGGATTTAGTAAGAAGAAAGAATTTTTACAGTTCCAGGAGAAGGTTCATGACCATTCCAGAAAACATAAGTGTCAATAACATCCAAGCCTCCATCTTTAGCTTTCTTTATAAGATCTTCCCACATCTAACAAGAAAAACAAAGATCAATCAAAAGAAAAAAACCCAATTTTTCTGAGGATTCATGATTCGTTACCTCAGGGGTGCTTCTTGGGTAGTGAATGGAGCCGGAGAGGAGGATTCTACGGTGGCCATTAACGACGATTGCTTTCTTATCGTAGGTCACGCTGCACTGGATCAAGGCGGATCCAATCAGCATTGTTGTTAGCAAGAAAGATAGGATCTTGGAGAGCATTTTCTTTGAAGAAGATGAAATGTGAGAGATTTGAGAGGGAAATTGATTCTTTCAAAAAAAAAAAGGAAAATGAAAATCAGAGAGGAAGCAAAAACTCAGTGTTAAGTGTCGTTGGTCTGACTATATTCTCTGGTTTTCGCCGTCCACTCTGTATTTAAAATCTCTAGTTAATTTGGTATAGTGAATTAGTTGGAAAATTAAAATAAATTAGGGGAGCTTTTATAAATAATTGAAACTAATCGGTATTACTATATTTGCATTAAGTTACATATAAAAGGTGTTTATTTTCTGTATTGTGAAAAAGTGTTTTTTTCTGAATACATGTTATAAAAATATTTGATTTAGATATTGAATGGTTGTTGTGAACGCGGTTAATTAAGAGGGGTTTATCGATTTTGTGTGCTATTAAATCACGATTCTTTGTCAAAAATCTTGTGTTATTTGATTTTTTTCGTAGGATTTTAAGATTTGATTTCCAATTAGATTTTAACAAATTTAGAAGCTTTTTCAAATTAAAAATGCAAGGATAACTCTTGTTATTTTGGACGGTATTTTTAAATGCTATTTAAAATCCCCATGTTGATTTTAAAATCCTTGAAAACTCAAAAATTTATAAATTCAAATAAACCCTTCAAATTCATTTTGTGAAATGGACCCACTTTTATCATTTACAATTTATAATGTACAGCAGGTAACCAAATTTTGAAAAAGAAAAAAAATTGTCTCTACCTACCAAATCTCATTAAAAAATATATAAATTGCAACGAATTGATATCCATCGAAAAAATATAATCCAAAAATAAATTAATATTTTTTATATATGCAACATCATTTAATTTTAGTAAGTTTAGAATGGAAACACAACACTGATACAAATCTGGGTTTTCAAAGTTTATAATTTTTGTGTTGTGGAAAATAACTTTTTAAACGAGTCCAAACACTGGAAAACAAATGAATTTGCACAAAATAAACAAACAATTAAAAAATTCCGAAATATCGGTTCATTTCTTCTGTGGACACATTTACATTTAAATTAGTATAAAAAGTCAACAAAGACTAGTTGGAAATTCATAAAATCGAAAGAAAATTTAGAAAATATGTTATAAGTCATATTAAGAAAAAAGCATTTTCAGATTTATTTATAGTAAAAATCTGAAAGCATTTTTTTCTGAATACACTATCATATTTATAAAGTTTATCTCGTTCGAATCAAATACCGAATATCATATATGATCTGATGTTAGACTTAATTCACATAGTTGATTGGATATACTTGCTCTAATCCCATTTAGAATTGAATTGGTATCAGAGTGGTTGTGTCCGGTGATCATTTGATTTATACATAAGCCCTAATGAATTATGCTAATAACATTTTTCTTACTAATGATTTTAATTAATGTTACCATTATATCATAATTAAGATTATAAACGAGAGAAAACTGATGCAGCGCATAAATGGAATTATTCTTTTAATGTATTATTTCTATTTTATATATTTTAGTAGTTTTCCTATTTTAATTAGAATTAGGGTTTTCAGAGTTTTAGGGTTTTCAGGGTTTTAGGGTTTTCAGGCTTTCTTATAAATAGCCACTTATGCTTATTGTAATAGTCAGATTTGAATTGATTAATAAAGAGCTTTTGCTTTTGAGAGAAGAGTATTCTCTATTCCTTGTGTTGATTCGATTAAGTTCATCAAACAAGAAGCTTTGTGTAGATTTGATTAAATTCATCTCACAAGAAGCGGTTCCCAAGTGTGGATTCTAACGAGTCTCTTGGTTGAGCTAACAGGTCCCAAGTGAGGATTTTTGAATCCCTTGGTTGAGCTGTTTATCGTTGCTTCCGCTCCATCAGTTGGTATCAAAGCTGCGTTTTTTGATTTCTTAATCGAAGACCGATTCTGGATGTCATGTTGATTGACAGTT
>OVAY01002640.1:0-16214 GCA_900406395.1 Kernera saxatilis | reverse complement strand
TTTATTAAGGTTTGTTTCATGTGCTTACGTTAATAATCTTATTATAGTGTTCGCACGTAAGAATATGGCTAACTTCTGTTTCGAAATATAAGAGTGTAGGTTGCTGAGGCAGAGGAGAAAACAGCTGGAGGGTTGTTGCTAACCGAGACTACCAAAGAGAAGCTTTGATATCATGTCCAATTCACATTAGCCGTCACTTTTTTAGACCGTGAATTTCACAGCGATCATCTCACTTGGGAAAGGATTTCTATGGTTGATGTCGAGGGACGACTTTTAGATAATACTCTTGAATATCCTGAAAACCAACACTTTGTTCTTCTTAAAATACTTGTTTGAGAATTATTTTGGATCTCTTTTTTATGCTTGCAACATATCTTTATGTTCATGTTTGGGATCTTTTGTTTAATGGTTGCCTATTAATAACATTTTGGTTATAAAATTTTAAATTCGGCAATTTATATAGTTTTAGCTTTTAAATTGTAAAAAAAAAAAAATAGGTACTAATATTGATGGTTGCAAATAAGTTGTTATATTGTGACCAATTTGAGATCACTAATAATAGTCTCGAATCTACGACTACAACAATCGTCCCAAGTTAGTCTCATTTGCCTCTACCATTATAGTCTTTACAAGGTTGCGAATCTACGACAACACAGGTCGTTCCAAGTTAGTCTCGAATATACGATTGCAAGAAATGGTCACAAAATTGTAGCTAAGTGAACGTGGTCACTTTTAGGTCTTAAATATACGACTATCAAATACTGTCTTAGTGAAGTCACTTATATACGACCATAAAATAGCCGTCACAAAGTTGTCGCAAATTTGCGACCAGTTTGCGACTACTTTATTTTGCGACGAAAAATAAGCGACCACTTTTGGTAGTCTTGAAGTAGTCGTAAACATGTGTTTTGCGACTATTTTAGGACGCTTTTCGGGGTCACAAAATCCTTGTTTTCCAATTGCTTATATGTTGTTTATGCATGCACATTTTTCATCAAATAAATTTTTTTAAATTTTATAATTTAAATATAAGATTTAATTACGTATCAGACTTCATTGGCAGTCTGCTACAGTAGACTTCTGCATGAAGTCCAACGAGAAGACTTCGTAGTTATGTTTTCAGACTTCGTAAGGTTAAAAGGGTAATTGTTATTTCCGTTTTTTGTTTAGTCATAGAGGAAGAAATTATAATTTTCCTACCCCTTTGGGTTACTTCTGATTAAACTCACATAAGGGATCTACTTTTGCATTTCCAATCAAGTTTTAAGTCATTTTTAACAATTCCCCCATTATATAGTGTTATATCTATTAAATAAATTATGTATTTATTTTATTTGGCTACATTACTTATTAAATTGATATATTACTTATCAAGATTCTAATATATATTGAATAACAATGTTTGTTACATAAATAAAAACAAAAATCTGTTATTAATTTTGGATATTATTTAAACTAATAAATATGTTAGTATCATTGGTTATTTATAAATGTTACAAATTATTCATAAAAAGTGACATAATATTAGTATCACTTATTTCTAATTGATATAATTATTACATCAATTAAAAAAAAACTGATATAAATAATGAAAATTATTTGTCATAATCGATAGAAATATTAACATCATTTATAGAGTGATACAAATTTTAACATCATTTTTTACAAATGACACATATTAACATCAATTATGACAATTGAAAAAAATAGTTTCATCATTTGCTAAAATTGATGTAAAAGTTAACATCATTTTTTGCAATTGACACATATCATCAATGTAAAACTTATTTATATTATTTATAACTAATGCAAATAAATAAAATAAATGATGTAAAACAACTTTTTATTTTGTAGTGTCCCTACAAATCAATCTTTTTATTTCCCGCATTTCTCAATATTCAGAATCTTCCTCACGATATTTTCTAGTTTCTTAGCAAAAATTCACATCTCAATCTTGCGAGCATTCTCTCCTCTCAGTTTCTTTGTTTGATCGCATTTCATTTCTTATCATTTTACCTTTTCGTTGATCTGTCGATTTGTATGCACAATTGATCATGAAACCAAGCAAGCGAGCTCATAAATTGATTTGTTCATAATTGGTCATGATTCCAAGCTCATCAAGTATCTATTAGAAATCCTTGAATTTATAAATATTTTAGGGGCCACTTTTTTCATAGATTTTACTGGTTTAGATGGTTTGAAAAAGTACGACGATTGATCAAAGTTTCACGTTCGATATTAGTATAAAGAATTTTTATACAATTGGCCAATTTTTTTTTCTTTTCTGTTTGTATATTTTTAAATTTTGAAAGTCGATTCTTTCTATATTATTAAAAAAATTTAAAATATCTTTTATTATGATAATGAAAACTAAGAATAGATAAATTTTAAAACACAATATTTCATATAATCAAGTTATAAAATCAATTCTCCATATGCACATGTATGGATGTCAAAATGAGTCAAGTTTCATGGGTCAACTCAATTCAGTTCAACCCATGAACTCTAATGAGTTAAAATTTTTGATTCAAATGGTTTGATGGATCAAATGAGTTATTGGGTCAAATGGTTTGATGGATCAAATGAATTGGATTGTAATGGGTTATTGGTTTAACCATTTAACCAAAATCTCTAAACCAATTTTGAGTATTCGTGTTTCCAAATACATATCTTTTTGAGATTTTAGGGCTTTTCTTCCTCCCTCGCCGTTCTTGCCTCCTTCTCGATCGATCCGATTTTAGGGATTTCGATCCGATTCTCTCTTCTTTCTCACCTGGTACGCATGTTAAATTAACTCATCGTGAATTTTTGTCTTGCTTTTCTTCTCTTCGATTTAGATCGGTTCTCGATCGAGATTAACCCCAGAAAATTCAAACTCTCCCATCGTGAATTTTTGTCTTGCTTTTCTTCTCTTCCATTACTGGTGCTCAGAGAAATCTTGTGTTGCTACACATTTTCCTCTAGCTTGTGAGATTTTCTCTGGTTTTTCGGGGAAAATAAAGTGATTCAATTGGGAGAGATTGAATTTTTCTGGGGTTGATTCAAATGGGAGAAAATAAATTGATTCAAATGGGAAAATAGTTGAATTGGTATGGGAAAAAATTTCTGGGGAAAATAAAGTGATTCAAATGGGAGAGATTGAAGAGAAAGTAAATCTGAGATGAAATCGGCTCACTTTTGCTTTTGTCGAAGCTGAATTGTTTAGCCATATTGAATCAATGATTATTCTTGGTATAGTCAATCTCTTGCGTAATATTAGTAATCTGCTCCTTATTTGCAGATTCTTGAAGGACTTCTTATTTTGTTGCTGAAGGAAGCGTCGTTTTTTGAAGTTCTTTGGTTGACCTTCTCAAGTTTTTTTTTTTTTTTGGTTCCCGGGAGTGTATGTCTAATCGATTTCTGGATCACGTTAAAACGGGGCTGGGTTCTATTGAGAATCTGCATAGGTTTCGTGAACTATTGCATGTTTTTTTGTTTATGTATTTGACACTCGTTTTATGGATTTTTGTTTTTCATGGGTTCTTGTTTCATGTATTAGTTTTAGTTAATTTCAGCTTTAGTATAATAGAGCAAAGTCAAATTAATCATTTAACACATTTAACCATTTAACCCATCAAATTAAATGAGTTCATGGTTGACTCAACTCATTTAAACAAATGAGTTGAGTGAACCCATGAACTCATTTAGTTTAAACTCATTGGGTAATGAGTTGAATTGAGTTAATCATTTTGACACCCATATGCACAGGATACCCAAAGCAAGTACCTCTTCATCTCATATTTTCTTACCACTAGTAACATAAGGAGCTTTATCAGCATATGTCATTTTATTCCACTCTTTATGTGAAATCTTTTGAATATATATTGAAGGTTTGAAACTAAACAAAACAAAACTATATCAAACAGAGATAAAAAATAATAAAAATACGCGTATATTGTTCGTTTTTCACATTCTCTTCTCATTAATACATACATTATTTATAAACTAGTTAATTCATAAGACTGGATGATTTATTAAGGAAAAACCATATAAAATGTGCACCTTATTTTTCCTATTTGTCTTAATCAAAATTCAGACTTATCATTAACTATAATACAGTTAAAAGTAGTTTATTTTAAGGCTGATAGATTATGCTTGGCCTCCTTAATCATTCTCTCTGTTGAAGAACCACTTGAGAATCCTAGCTTCTGCATCATTTCTTCCAATCTTTTCCCGCTTGCTAGATACAAATACCCAATCTGAGATATTGAACATACACGAAAAATAGGTCTTACATAAGTTAGAAGCACAAATTTGTATTGCACTTATTGAGTTTCAGATCATTAACAACTTACAAGTGTTTCCAATGATGAGGCCTTGTTATAAACCGCAACACCAGCTCGCCTACTTGACCGTGTATTAACCGAGCCTACGTTTTTTCCCCACTGAAGTACATCTCTGGACCAACAAAGTTTTCATCAGATCGAATCAATATTTGCTCTCTCAAACAAGAAACTTGGAACTTGTGTAGCATGTGATTCAAACCTTATAAGATAAAAATCTTGATGCTAAAATATGTATGAATTTACCTGCTAAGTAACAGGTTTAGGTAACTAACCTTTCATCTTTCGTTAAGAAATCATCATCAAGCAGCTTCTGCAGCAAAGCATACTGAAGAAGAAGACACACAGAATCATTAGCTTAACTAAGAACAATGATTACAATACCACTGCTAATCACATGTCGAATATATGTAAGCTAATGGACTAATGGACGAGAAAAAAAACAAAGTTTAGGAGAGCTATGCTTATTTACATTTCAGGCTTAAAGTAGAAATAATAACTTCACAAACCCAATGAAATCTTAAGCAAAATGTGAATCAGAAGTAAAAAGAGATACACATATGTGGTGGAAGCATTAATATGTTTGTTTTCTACAATACACATCATAGCGTTACGCAAAAGGGTAGAAGATAAACATACTTGTGCTTCACATCGCACCACTGCTCTAACACGATCGTTATATTCTTCAATACTAAGTGGAGGGAAAAGAAAATGGCGACGAGCATATATCTGCTAAAAGCCAAGAGAAAATGGTTGAAGATAAAAGAGGAAACTTTGTTGGAAGAAGTATTCAACAGAGTAATTGTCTTAAATGCTATAAACACTAACATGATCATCACTGAGACATTCTTGCATCCTAAACAACAAGGATTAAGTAGAAAATAAAACTTGTCTAAAATCACCTAAGCACAAACTCATAGTGGGATTGAAGACTAACCTCGTAGATTGAATCGCCTAAATAAGCTAATGAGGCAGCATTGAAGACAGATCTAGGCTTCTCCACTTTTGGTGGGCTTGGAAACCATTTCTCATATCCAATACAAGTATCATCAAATTCATCACCAGTGTCTACATAAAAGCAGAAACTTAGTAATAATCTCTCTGTCATAATCATGAATTAGGCATTGAATTCCGGGAAACAAAAAAAAAACCAATTCGTTACCTTTGCTTGATGGACGCTTGAGCAAATCGGAAACGGAGACACTAGTTCCCGTTGTTAAGTTCGTCGCCGGAGAAGACGGTGGCACGAAAGAGCTAGAATTAGGGTTTTTCTTGACATTTCGCGGCGCATTAGGATTGTATCGGAGTCTGGGCTGCGTATCTAAAGCAGCTCTCACCATAGTAGAGCTCGCTGATAAAATCGCCATTGTTTTTTTTCAGCTTTTTTTGACGGTAATAATGATAAGGCGGTGACATTCATTTATCCACGTGGCGTGTTTCTATTTATCTGTTTTACAGAGTTAAATACAAGCTTAGTAAGACTAGCATCGTCTCTTCTGACATTCTCTCCTTTCTCTCTTCTTAGTCCTTCCCGATTTGTAAAACCCTAACGACTAGATTTTAGTTCCGTAACTCCTTTTTTTTCCTCAACTTTCCGATCATATTTCGTAGCCGGAGAAATTGACTCGACGAAGATCATGAGTCGCTACGATAGCCGGACCGGCGATTCCACCTCGTACCGTGACCCTCGAAAGGTAAGTGTGTTTGCTTCCCTAACGATGAATACATAAGCATTATGTCTCGCTTGTTCCGGCTTAAGTGTTACTCTTTCCACTCCACTTGAACTATAATCTGTAGGCTTTTGAGTCGGTGATTGAAAAAAGTATGAAGAAAATCCGATTAATTTTGATCAATTTCGTGTAGTTATTGATTTTTGGATTATCTCTAAGGTGTGTTGGAGAAGTAGAGTTTGCTTCATTTTCAAATTTGCTTTTTTCTTAGTGATTCAGGGTTTGGTGGAGCTTCAACATATGGAAGCTCAGGTGGTCATACTTCAAGCAAAAGGGATAATGATGGCAATGAATCTCCACGGAAGCCAGATTTGGATGGATTGACTCCTTTTGAGAAGAATTTCTATGTCGAGTCGCCTGCTATGGCAGCTATGACAGAGGCAGAAGTTGAGGAATATCGAAGGCTCAGAGAAATTACTGTTGAAGGCCGAGATATTCCAAAGCCCGTCAAGAGTTTTCGTGATGTTGGGTTTCCTGGTAAGCTGAGTTCATCCTGAGAAATTAGCTTGAATTTGGAAATCATGCAGGGTTTTAGATTAGTTTCACTTACATGTCTTAGGTGCATCATGTATGTCTGTTCTTTTGTATATGTACTTACTGATAAGAGTTTATTGATTGGCTCAGATTATGTGTTGGAAGAGGTTAAGAAGGCTGGTTTTACTAAAACTACACCTATACAATCTCAGGGTTGGCCAATGGCATTGAAGGGACGTGATTGATTGGCATTGCTGAAACTGGCTCTGGAAAGACTCTTTCTTACTTACTACCTGCAATAGTCCATGTGAATGCTCAACCAATTTTAGGTAATGCCTGATTACTTTTTGTGGAGGTTTCTTTTTGTTCTTTTCTTTATGTTAGTTTTAAAGTCTGTACTGATTCAAATATTTTTTGCCAACTCTTGGGGACGGCCCAGTTGTCTTGGTTCTTGCTTTGACATGTGAACTGGCTGTGCAGATACAGCAAGAGGCGTCTAAATTTGGTCACGATTAAATTGACACAGATTGTATAAACAACTCAATTAAAAATTCGGGAAACCGAATCGAATGTTAATTTTGGTTTCAATTCGATATTTGTTAGCAAAACCTGAACCGAATCGAATTTATTTCGATTTGAATTCAGGGCTTTGTAAACGTCGTCGAATCCGGCTATAACGCATAAACGACGTCGTATATTGCTAAGCAGTTTTTAGCCGGTGATTCGATTGTTTTTCTCTCTAATCGACGGTGATTTTGCCAACGACTTCTAAAATCGAGAAATTCCTTTAATTTTTGGCTCTCATTGATCTTAACTTATCTCTTCCAATCTCAACTATTTTTCTCTTTTTCTTTTGTCCATCAATAGGATTCTAGCAAGTATCGTCTGTGTATGGTACGTTGATTAACAGTTTTTATCTCTCCATTTGCTCTTTCGTTGCGTCGAATTCGTAATAAAGTAGATTCCAACTTAGGGGTATCTTCAATTCTCACTTTCTCAGTGTGAAAGCACAAAGTAGAAAACTTTTGGATGTGATTCAATTGATTTGACATTGAAAAATCAAGACATCACGACGATCATACTCAACTGATTATTGTTTGGATGTTCTATGTTTTGATTCGATGCTCATATCGTCTCTCAAACTGTTTTACAAATGATTGATTTTTATACTACTTGTCTTTCTTTGGGCGACGAAGATGAGGCTATTGAAGGTCGCGATTTGTAACTTGAACCAATGGGCCATGGAATTCAAATGCAACATGAAAAACATCAAGGCTTCCATCGCGCAGGTCAAAGCCGTCGGGGCTGTCATCAGACTTGGACCCGAGCTCGAGGTCACTGGCTATGGCTGCGAGGATCACTTCTTGGAGTTAGACACCGTCACTCACGCGTATGTTTTTCTTTTTTAGTTTCCACTTGATCATGAATCGCTCGAATGGTTTGGTACTATCCAACTTTAGATAATGGAATCAGTTCTCGGATCTAGTTCTAGTTCTCGGATCAGGTGGGAGTGTTTGAAGGAATTGTTGCTTGGTGATTGGACGAATGGAATATTGTACAGCATAAGAATGCATGTGATTAAAGGAGCAGAGCGTTATAATTGTCAGGTTCTCTGTTTGAACAGAAGAATCGTCATGATTCACCCAAAAATGTGGCTCGCAAATGAGTATGATCGTCGTGATGTCTTGATTTTTCAATGTCAAATCAATCGAATCACATCCAAAAGTTTTCCCCTTTGTGCTTTCACTTTGAAAACTGAGGATATCCATAAGTTGGAATCTACCATAATACGAATTCAACGCAACGAAAGAGCAAATGGAGAGATGAAAAATGTTTATCAACATGTACCGTTCACTGACGATACTTGCCAGAGTCCTGTTGATGGACAAGAGAAAAAGAAAAAGATAGTTGAGATTGGAAGAGATAAATTATAATTAATGAGAGCCCAAAATTAAAGAAATTTCTTGATTTTAGGAGTCGTCGGTAATGTCACCGTCAATTAGAGAAAAACAATCAAATTACCGGCTAAAAACTGCTTAGCAATATACAATGTCGTTTATGCATTATAGCCAGATTCGACGACGTTTACGAAGTCCTGAATTCAAACCGAAATAAATTCGATTCGGTTCAGGTTTTGCTAACAAATATCGAATTGAAACCAAAATTATCATTCGATTCGGTTTCCCGAAATTCGGTTAATTGAGCTGTTTATACTATACCTGTTTATCTTGGCTACGAACTTATTTCAGGTAAATAGCGGGTTCACTTTTCTACATGTTCACCATGTTCCCTTTTACTGGGCAAAGGTTTTGCTGCTCTATTTGGTGAAAGGCTATTTATCTGCTGTTTAAACTTATAATATTTTTTAATTTATTTTGTACAAGAGGTGTTCTCATTTCTAGACCTGATTGATGCTTGGTTATGTTGTGGTTTCATTACTCATCTTTTCTGATATAAAATATCCGAGCCCATGACTTAGATGAAGTTACTTTAAAATTGTTCTCTATAAGGAACATTTATGGTTACATCAGTATTCTGTCTCTTTGTTGATGTAAGTATTTTGATCGTGTTTTCTGTATGCAGTGAGGCGTTGAGTCTAAATTTGAGAGACGCTGCTTGGTAAGTATAGAATTGTCTCTTTTTTTTTTATTGTTTTTTCCTTGGAATATTGGAAAATCAGTTCAGCTTGCATTTTATTGGAATATTGGAAAATCAGTTCAACTTGCATTTTATTCAGCCTGTGTCATGCCTTGCATTTAGCAAAAAAATCTTAGTACTCAAAACATATCGCCGTAAGATATCGTCTACTTGGCAGAGAATATACATTGAAGTCGATATTGTTCCTGGCTCATTGCTGGTCTGATAAGCAGGCATTGTGGTGATAATATTTTTCAAAATGCTAGGTTTAGCATGACTTGCTATTGCATGTTAAATAGGATCCTCATTCTATGCTCTGGACTTGTTAGAAAGGCTGTCTGGTAAACTAATATGTGGATGTATAACATTTGGGATTTAATATGTGGATGTGAAGATCAGGTTTCCATCCTTCCTCCACTNGGCTTCGATTTTCGTGACAAGTCTTGCTTCACAATTTGCTGACTACTTAATCTCAAATGGAGTTGAGACTACCACGGTATAATATCCCATCCCTTTTCCTTCTGTACGTACACCTTTCAACAAATGAAAAGGGTCTTAATACGTTTCAGTTCTGGTATCTGTTTAAGGTTCGTGCAGATCAATGATTTTATATACTCAATTTCCAAGTATTTATTTTTATTCCGTTTTGTCAGTTTCACCAATGGTTTTCCATGTAGGTCCGAAAGATTTGTCAAATGATTGCATTCTTGGCACCAGCGATCTGCATGACACTTTCATTTGTGGACATTGGATTGCCACCATGGGAAATTGCAGGAATCTTGACAGCAGGCTTGGCCTTATCAAGTTTTGCTTTGTCAGGTAACTAGAGATCTTCTATTTTTCTATCAAATCTTTAAGTAACTCGAAGAAGTTTATTGCACCGGATTGACAAACAGTGTGTTCCTTTTTACAGGACTTTATTGTACTCATCAGGACATCTCACCCGAATATGCAAGCATACTTCTGGTACATGTGGTTCTTAGACTTGGACCATTTGATGCCAATGAGTTTTGAAATTATATTTTTTGATATGAAGAGATAGCTTCCCTCTAAACATGTAATGGGATCTTTTTTCAGGGCATTACCAACACAGTGGGGGCAGTACCTGGAATTGTAGGTGTGGCGGCCTTAACTGGTTTTCTCCTCGACTCGACCCATTCATGGACTGTAAGTTGCTAACTTTACCTCCAATGATGTTGAGTACTTAGTTACTCAAAGTTGTGATTATCATGTAGACGTCTCTATTCGCGCCATCAATATTCTTCTACTTGACGGGGACGGTTGTGTGGTTGGCATTTGCAAGCATTGAGCCTCAGAAGTTCACTAAAGATGACTCATAAGTTTTGTTCTTTTTTGAGGTAAAAAAAAACATGGAGACTTTGGTTATGTTTAGGTAAAAAGAAATGGTAAATTTTTTAGTGTCAAAGCAAAAAACAAGAGGGCAGTGGTAATTTTGTTGTTCACTGCCCTATTCTCTGTTTTTTGCATAGTTATTACAAATGCAACTTTTATATAAATCTCAGTGTTTATGGTAATGCGTGTGCTGTGCTCTGACCCAAAAAATAAAGAAGGAATAATGTTTTGGTTTTCTTGCGTAAGAAAGAATAATGTTTTGGTTTTCCTTCGCGCAGTATATTGAACTTTGTGTATATACGTGATGACAGTCACTAGGTGTCTAGGTCTCGATTTAGCCAGTATGCTTAATTGTTTTCTTAATTTTCGTTAGAAACTTTATTAGTGCTCTTGGTGTAATTAGGAGTCATAAATTCTGATGACCTCTAAACAATTTTAACTAAACAGATTTTCTTAGAGTCAATTTGACTTTTGGTATTTCGGGTCGACTATATTTTACGAAGTTTCCATTTTTGTTTTATTTAAACAATGAGAGAATAACATGTATGCGTGAAAAATGTTTTCCACTATTGAGTAGGGGTGGGCGTTTTATCCGGTACCGAATATCCGAACCAGAACCGAATCGAAAAACCCGGTCCGGATCAGTTTCGGATCTATTCAAATATCCGATTGGGGCTAATTGTCACGGCCCATTCAGCTCAATTCCCCTTGGGCCGAGACCTAGAGGTTCCCACTCCTCAATACCGTATTCACTTCCGCTTCAAGAAGGTTTTTGTCAACTTCGGCGACAAGACACGCTAGTGGGCGCCTAAGTCTCTACTCCGGGTTTTGGGGCGCCCTTGTCTCCACTCTGGGATTTTGGGCACTAATGTCTCCACCGAGATCAAACTTTCAATCTTGGCCGTTAGATAGGTCTAATCTCCACCGTCCATTTAAGAGGCGTTTGTGTATAAATAGGGGAGACATCTCTCATTTGTAGATATCAAAGGTTTTACTCAATATCAGAGCTATTCAGTACTCTCTAGCCTCTTTCTCTAGTTTTCTTGTCTTTCCGAGTTCTTTTCTCACAAAGGGTCGAATTTCTTTGAGTGTTAGGCTGCCTAGTCTATTTGCCGAAGCAAAGAGAGGCTAGGGCCGCACGGTTTGATCGCCCAAAGATCAAGCCCGTGACAGTTGGTATCAAAGCTTTGTTCGATCAAAGACAAGAGAGTCACTGAAGATGGTGGGACGTGGCGAAGAAGACGTGATCGAGGAGATCAACAGTGTCAACGACACAAGGCATGAGGACGCCTTTGATCGGAACGTGCCGAAGAGGAAGCGCGACATGAGTAGGGTCCGAGATGAGCTCGGGACCCTAGGTACTACGGTGAACGACCTATGCGAAAGGCTTGAGAGGGTCGAACACACGACCACAGATTTCGAGAACACGGTGTTCAAAGAGATTGGTGGAGTTAAGGAGAACTTGGGGGGGATTGAGACGCAATTCATCCGGTTGGAGGAAAAGGTTATGGGGGTAGTCGAAGCATTGCAGGTAAGTATCGAGGCGATGCAAGAAGACCTTACATTGTGCAAAACGGCGATTGCCAATGTAGGAACCAGCAATGTTGGTACGGGTAGAGTGGACTACCCTAGACCATCCCGGTTCGATGGAGCCCGTGATGCCAAGGAAGTTGAGAATTTCCTATGGCAAATGGAGCAGTACTTTGACAATCTCAGTCTAGGAGACGAGATGGCAAAAATCAAGACGGCCACATCCTACCTCACGGATACGGCCATACTGTGGTGGCGAAGGCGCCATGCCTACATTGAGTGGGCACTTGTAGGGTGGACACTTGGGCAGAGTTTAAGCAGGAACTTAAACGTCAATTCTACCCCGAGAATGTCGTCTATGAGGCGCGAAAGAAGCTAAGGGAACTTCGGCAAAGAGGTATGATTCGAGACTACGTCAAGGAATTCACTACCCTTATGTTGCAAATCCCCAATCTGTCCGACCAGGACTTGGTGTTCCACTTCATCGATGGACTCCAAGGATGGGCAAAGCAAGAGCTGCAGCGGCGCAGTGTGAACTCGTTGGATGAAGCCATCGCCGCAGCTGAATCCCTTTCAGATTTCTGCACCCAGAATCAACCCGAGGCCTACAAGAGGAAGGAGAAAATAGTGCCTAGGGGTGGTGGAGAGAGGAGGGACCAGCCAACACCGACTTACACTCGGAACCAGGGAAAAAGTTCGGGGCAAGAGGAGTATGAGGCAAAGAAGCGCTCTTTTGTTCCGAGAAGCGGGTGTTATGTGTGTAAGGGACCGCACTCCGCAAGGTAGTGTCCAAAACTTGGATCATTATCAGCTCTTCTTGAGCAAAAAGAGGCGGAGGTTCGAGAAGGGACGGGAAATATGGGGTCTCTACAACTACTTAACGCCCTTAAGACTACCCCCGTGTCTAAGGCAGAAAGTAAGGGCCTGATGTATGTGGTCATCCACATCAATGGACAGACAACTCAATTGATGGTGGACACAGGCGCAACCCACAATTTTATGTCCGAGGAAGAAGCTAGGAGGCTCGGTCTAACGTGGAGTAAGGGAGACGGTTGGCTGAAGTCGGTAAACGCCAAAGCCCAACCGCTCCATGGTGTTGCCCGGGGCGTGGAGTTCAGAGTCAGGACATGGAAAGGAGCGGTAAATTTCTCTGTGGTATCCATGGATGACTTCAAGATCGTGCTCGGGTTAGAGTTCCAGAGGCAAGTCTCCGCAATACCTATGCCCGCCTTAAGTTCGGTATGCATCCTCGAGAAGGGATTACCATGTATGGTCCCCACGGTCGAAACTCGGAACGAGAAGGGAAGCGAAGTTAAACAACTATCGGCTATGCAATTCTCAAAGGGCTTAAAGAAAGGGGAACTGACGTATCTTGCCCTGCTGAAACTGGATGACGAGTTTGGAGAAGTATATGTCATTCCACCAGTGATGGAGAAGGTCCTAAAGCAGAACAAGGACGTTATGCAAGCGAGGCTACTAGAGAAATTACCACCTAGAAGAGAGGTGGACCACCAGATTGAGTTAGAAGTTGGAGCCAAACCACCTGCGATGGCACCGTATCGCATGGCTCCTTCCGAACTCACAGAGCTACGAAAGCAACTCGACGAGTTACTTTCAACCGGAATGTTAAGACCATCTAAGGCTCCGTATGGCGCACCGGTGTTGTTTCAAAAGAAACATGATGGGACTTTAAGGATGTGTGTGGACTATCGGGCGCTTAACAAGGTAACCATCAAAAATCGTTACCCTATTCCCTTGATCGCGGATTTGTTCGATAGGCTGGGAGGAGCCAACATCTATACCAAGATGGATCTACAAAAGGGGTATTACCAGGTTCGTATTGCAGAAGGGGACGAGGCCAAGACTGCATGTATAACCCGATACGGTTCGTTCGAATGGCTTGTAATGCTTTTCGGCCTTACGAACGCACCGCCCACCTTCTGTACACTCATGAACCAGATCTTTCAACCCTACTTGGATCGGTTTGTCGTGGTGTACCTTGATGATATTGTCGTCTATTCCAACTCCATGGAGGAACATGCTCAACATTTACAAACGGTGTTTCGGGTTCTACGAGACAACGAGTTGTATGTGAAGCGGGAGAAATACACCTTTGCCACGGAGGAAGTACAATTCTTAGGGCATGTCGTTGGGCGTGGCAAGATCAAAATGGACAATGCCAAAATTTCCGCTATCACCGAATGGGAGGCTCCAACAAAGGTAACCGAGCTACGCTCATTCCTTGGGCTCGTCAACTATTACCGTCGGTTTATCGAAGGTTACTCACTACAGGCAACAGCGTTGACCGACCTTCTCAAGAAAGAGAAGGCATGGGAATGGTCAGACCAATGCATGGAGGCCTTCAAGAGACTCAAAACCGATGTAAGTCAAGAACCCGTGCTTGCTCTTCCTCATTTCAGTCGAGCATTTGAAGTACAAACCGATGCATCTGACTTTACTATCCGCAGGGTATTCATGCAAGAGGGGCATCCCATTGCCTTCGAGAGCCGCAAACTGAATGATACAGAGAGGCGTTATACGGTTCAGGAGAAAGAAATGACGGCCATCGTGCATTGTTTGCGGGTATGGCGGCACTATCTCCTTGGATCCCATTTCTCCATCAAGACGGACAATGTGGCGACAATCTATTTCCAAAACCAAAAGAAGTTATCGCCAAAGCAGGCCCGATGACAAGACTTCTTGGCCGAGTTTGACTTCCTTTTGGAGTATAAACCGGGGAAGGCTAACGTTGTAGCAGATGCGCTGAGCCGAAGAGTTGAGCTTGCGGCCATAAGTCAAGCCGAGAGTACAATTTTGAATCGAGTTCGTGAGGGACTTAACCACGACCCGATAGCCAAAGAGTTGATGAAGTTGGCTGTAGAGGGGAAGACAACCCGATTTTAGGTGGAAGACAGCCTACTATACACCATGGGTAGGCGTCTATACATCCCGAATTGGGGAGGGTTGCAGCGAGACATTGTTCGTGAATGTCATGACACGCAATGGGTGGGTCACCCTGGACAGAAGCGGACAAGGGCACTTGTCGAAACAGTGTACTATTGGCCACGGATGCGAGATACCGTGGAGCTCTATGTGAAGACTTGTCTCGTATGCCAACAAGACAAGACCGAGGCTAAGCAACCAGCGGGGTTGCTAGAGCCATTACCAATACGAGAGAGACCATGGGAATCTGTTTCTCTGAATTTCATCAGTGCACTACCCACTTCCGAGAAGTATGGGTCGATCATGGTGATCACGACCGGTTTTCCAAGTATGGGACATTCGTCGCTTGTCCGAGAGACTGCACCGCGGAAGGGGCAGCTCAAGCGTTCTTCAAGAACGTTGTGAAGCTTTGGGGATTACCGAGGAATATTGTCAGTGATCGTGATCCTCGCTTTACTGGGAAACTTTGGACCGAGTTATTCAAAACTCACGGGACGAAGCTTAACTTCTCTAGCAGGTGGAAACACAGAGTAAACCATCTACTTGTCTATTGGGTTTGACAACTGGTTCAGAACACCTGATCATCTTCCTATAAGCAGCCATCAGAGATAAAATTATACATAAATGGAGCACTAAACTAAAGAGCTGGTAGAGTTCTCTCTTAAGTAACCCATTTTAATTAAAGCACAAGAATGATTCTAATTAATATTCACATTTTACATTTTTTTTTATTTTCTTGTTATCCTAGTTTTGTTTTATATATTCTTGTATAACTTGATTTTCAATAATTAGAAAATTAAAATCTACAATCAATTTTAAAAGTTTTTACATAAAAAGCTGACAGATTAGTTGGGAAAATGACCATATAAATCCCCAACTTCTTTTAAATTAGCATAAAAAAACCTCAATTTTATTGTTAACAAAACAAATACCCAACTTTGCATTGACTTAGCAAAACCGGATCTGAAAATAGTCAACGTTAATTGTGCTCTCAAATCGTTACATCTCCGTTACTAAAAAAAATCCCAAATCCGATTTTAGTTTTTAAAAAACCTCTCGTAATCCATTTTCAAATCCATCAATTCTTGTGCAACAACGATTGATCTTTTATGTTGTTTCTGAATTATATATTTTCTTTACGAGATTTTGATAGCATCGCCTTCAAGAGGAAGATCGGCGACGGAGGTTGAGGATCTCTGTCTTCGCCGGAGGCCATCGTAAGTCT